>LBNU01018276.1:46189-73612 GCA_014162995.1 Artemisia annua | reverse complement strand
AAGGTTTATGTTTATTAAATATTTCTTGTATGAAACTTGTTTATTATGTTTGTACTATGTGATCGATATATAGCACCCCATGACCCTTCCGCTGCAAACCTGAAAATGGGGGTGTTATACTCCTATATTGGCTTCCATTCCACATGGTTTAGAGTCTACTACCTTCATCGTAAAACTACCCGTACTATATGGTTTGATGGGTGGATAGGGACCTATTTTAATTCCTAAATTTTCATCCAATGATGGAAGATTAGGTAACGGTTTTGGTTGAGGCTCCGGTTCATCAAAACTAGGAACTTCCATAGAACTAAAAGAAAGTTTATGACTACAAGTATTCAAACCTATTTCATCTAGTTGTGTTTGGTCCAAGGTCTCTACCTCTATTGGGGTTCCTATAGTCTCTTTTACTTCTTCCGGGTAAGTCACGAGTGGTGTGTACTCCTCAAGTGATGGTGGGAGTTGTGGGGTACTTTGTAGGTTTGTGTTATTTACCTCATCCTTATCCTCATCATGTGTTTTAGTAGAATCTAACCCAAACATGTTCCTAAGTATCTCAAATCCTTCCCTAGCCATTTCAAGTTCTAAGTCCGATTCGTAAGAATCTTCCTCAATAACTTGATCACTATGTTCAATTTGCCTAAAGGATTCATCATGTGTTCCTTGAGATTCAAAGTCATTGATCATAAAACCTAGGTCTTTTTGCTCAATGTGATCATGTTCGGCTAAATCCTCCTCAATTGTTTCCTCAAGTTGTGATGTGTACGAACCCATTAATTCATTAAACTTATGGTTCACGGTTAGGAGGCTTTCCTCAAAATCTTTCCAAAGGGTCTTACTAAAAGGAATTGATCCTAACAACGATTGTTTAATAGAGGCCACATATGCACACAATTCATCAAACCTATCAAACTTTACACCCATCTCCTCTTGTATATATATAAGATCACTTAAAAATTCATTGGAACAACAAGAAGAAAATCTATCCGAGTAAACTAATTGTTCATATATTGTTAGTGATCTAAATGGAATTTCATCCGCCATGATGACAAATGAAAATGGTTTTACAAACAAAGGGCACAAGGAAAAAGATAAACTACAAGAAAGCTACAAATAAAAAGAAAAATCTCACAAGATAGGAATCTAATGAGTAGACCTAATTAAAATAAAAATCAACCTAAGCAATAACTATTCCCCGGCAGCGGCGCCAAAAACTTTGATGCGCGAGATTGCGACCACGCACTAGGGTTTTACCTCTCAAGGGATCTTGAGAAGCTTGCAATCCCCACCAGGCAGTGTACCTGACCGATGTAGTATAGTGAAGTGGCAAGTACCGGGGGATTGATCGTTCTCTCGGGGAATAGTGTCGTTAGGCTTGAAAAGCTACTCTAATTAGGTCTAAGGGTTGAGGGATGATTCTTTTTGTATTTTTATATTTTATGAAAGCAAGTAAAAATCTCGGTTTTTGGAAGAGTGGGCGGAATTAGTTGCTAGTCAACTAACCCAAATAACTACTTTTGCAAATAAAATAAAATAACAAGAAAAAGTAAATGGTTGTGAAACTTATATGAGAGAAATATGTGTTTACTTAGATTTCCTTACTCCCTAGCTATCTTTTATATGTTAATTGGTTTGTTGTAATTATGTGGATGACGGGTTGTATTCCTTTAAACCATTCGTAGGGCCGTGTACGATCTTCCCTAACTCTATAAGCTCCTACTTCACTCCTATGTCGAGCCGACTAAAAGCTCCTAACATGGGATCATTAGAATTCGCTCATGCATTAAATACAACCAAATAATCGTAGTACACATCCGATTCATGTTTCTTAAGACGTTCAAGCAAGTTACCATATAGGAGGTTAGCCAGTTTTCTTAAGCCTAACATCGACTTCACCCACCCACAATAATCACAAGCAAACCAACAACATATAATCAATAGCTAGGTTTCATTAGATCTAAGCAAACACAATAAAGACCTAGCCTAGCATGTTAATTGAAAGACAAGCATAAGATATAATCACACAATACATAGACATATTGAATGATTTGGAAGATACTTATCTTCAATTAAGCATCCAAGTTTCAAGGGTGGAAAACCCTTGAAATTACAGTAGAAAAACGAGCTAGGGTTTTGTTCCCAAAAGTTGCACACAATGAATGAAAATTAGAAAACTATATATAGATTTTACATTGTGACGGCGTCAGCTTATAGGGTCTGACGCCGTTGTTGGATCGATATACTCTGACCAAACTAACTATGTAGCTTGTAAGGGTTTAATAATCTTGGATTAATCCTAAACTATTAACAATGAAACACTGAATAACTCTGTTAAGTATGCGGAATCTACTTTAACAAAGCTAAGAAGAATTATCAAAGAACTTTGATTATATTGAAACTTTGAACCTGCTTTCGTACACAGATTCACTAACAATCCCTAAATATCTCTAATATCGTATTCTTATATTCGTATTCTCTAATGCCAACCTAGGGATCCTTTTATAGGCATAAGGAAAACCCTAGTCGGTTTACAATACTTGAACGACAAGTAAACTAACTCTAATCTAAAGAACATTCTAGAATTACATAATGATCCTTAAACGTTTTACATTGTAGTCCTTGATCATAGCAATATTTTAATAAACAGTACGTTGACTTCCTTCAGCAGCACTTTGACTTTTATGAGAAGCAGTACTTTGATCTTCAGCAGCACTTTGACTTTTATGAGAAGCAGTATTTATGCATCATCCTCTGCTGAAATTGTCCACTTGATGAACAATTCAATCACCATTAGAGCTGTATCATTCTCTTCTTCTACCTCCATACCATGTTCTAGCATTCTGATCATAAGATCTCTTTTAAGAGGATATCTCCTTTCTGCTAGCATGTGAATCATGGTTCCATCTTCTAGCTCTAACACATGTACTCCAGCTGAATCAAAGTATCTCCAACTTTGAATTTCCCAATCTTCTTGATTCTTCCAAATGTCATCTGTACTTGTTGCTTCAGTATCCCAAAGAGTTGTAAGACCACCCAGAAAGACTAACCCTATTCCTTTCAGTGGAATATTTTCAAAATAAGCTTGTATCTGCTGGTATAAATGGAGTAAGTCTTCTCTGTCTATAAGATACAATATGTCCCACAGAAAATTAAATGCTCTAAAGCTTTCATCTTCTCTGTGGTAAACAAAATAATCTCCATCTTCTTTTGATTCTACAACCTCCAATGCAGATATCTTAGATTTTGTCTCAGCAGCTTCTTTTGCCTTGGGATAATCAAAATCAACAACCCTAAGATAATTCCTTAGCTCATCCACTGTATCAGTTCTTAATTCAATTGTGGGCTTGAGCTTCTTTGATGACAGTTCTTGAGTTGTTGCTTCTTTTCTCTTTGAACTTCTTGTTTTAGCTTTATCCGCCATCTGTTTTCCTTCCTCAGTATTAAAACCAATAATACCATCAACTTGCCTTATATAAGCTTCTCTGACAGCATTATATAGATCTTTCATCTCTTGATACTTTAACCTCTGCAGACCTTTGTATCCACGACTTTTCAAATAACTCATGTAAAAATTTCTTTCTTGAGCTTTTGTCATTGGTCTCCTTGGTTGAACAATTGGCTTAATTAAAATTTCATCTTCAGCATCTAATTCAGCTTGTAGCTTTCTGGCAGCTTCTTCACCTTGAGCTTCTTGAAACGCCCTTATCTGTGCTAAAGTAAACTCCTTCTTCTTCTTCTTTTTGTCTGACTCTACTAGAATTCCTTTCCCTTTATCCTTAGGATCTAGCTCTTGAGTAGGTTGAGAAGAAGGTTGTATATCTTCAATATGTTCAACTCCAGGAATAACAATACCTCTAGGTCTGGATATACTCATCATAATCTCAGCAATAGTCTCATCATCACCATTGGTAGATTTTCTAACCTCGTCTTCCTTAACTGGATTGGATGGACCCACATCTTCTTCAAAATCCAAAGTCCTTGGTGTGATTAAAAACTGTCTCTCAGTACCTTGATGAGCAGTATCTTGATGAGCAGTACCCTGAGCATTTTCAACACCAGTATCTTCCACATCCAATTCTTCTTTATCATCACCACTTCTGACTTGATCATCAGCATCTTGAACATCCATATTCTCAGTCTCATCAATCTTTCTCCCAGCAGTATTTTGATGAGAAATGTTTTCTTCAAGTGGTGTTATTTCTTCAAGTGGTTGAATATCATCATTAAAATCAGCATCTTCACTCTTATCCAAACCAGCATCTTCATTCACATTCTTATTCTGCAAATTCCTCCCCAATGGGAATGAAGAATGTTTCTTGAACTTTCTTTTCTTGGACTTAGGTTTGTGACCACTTTTCTGTTGTGACTTGACCCATAGCCTGTGATGTTTAACAAGTGGCCAAACAAACCTCTTTAATCTTTTGAACTTGTTGCTCAACTTCAAAAGTAGTGCAGCTTGATCTTCATAAGGTTTCTTCAGTCTCCTTAGTTCCCTTGTCAAAGCATAAGCATTCAGAACTCCTTCTTGAGCAGGTGCCTCCTCATCAGCCATCACCCCCTCATCTCCTCCAGATGTTTGAGAACCATCTGTGGAAGTATAATCATTGGGAGTGGGTGGTTGATTCTCAGCATCATATGAAACAGGACTAGCAGTACCTTGCAGAGAAGCAGTCATTTCTTTGGAAACAGTATGTTGAGAAGCATCTCCTCCCTCTGAGTGTGACTGCTCTGAATGTTGTGAAACATCTTGAACTTGGGATGGAGTGGGAGCAGAGTCTGAATGCTCAGAAGCAAGGTCTGATTCCTCTTGAGCAGCATCTCTAACAGCTTGTGCCATTTCCAAAATATGGGCAGTGAGAGGTGTATTCCTTCCAGAGAACTTAGCACTCTTGGTAGCCATAAAAGTGAACACCTTGTTAGCAAGAACAATGGCTGGCAAGAAGTCTTGAGGTTTGGGAACACCTTCAAGCTGTTTGTTCAAAAGAGTTGAATGAACCTGGGATACATCAAAAATGGTGAACCATTCTTGATGTGTTTGTGCATACCATCAAGAATCATGAATGAGAAGTTGAAAGGCTGATTGGTAGCTGATCCCACTAAGGCAGATGCTATGGTTTGACTAAATTCATTCCAAGCAGTACTTTTGTTACTGAGGCAATGAAGTAGAACATGAATCAGGTACTTCCAGTGTGGACTAAATAATGGTTTCTCAAAGTAAGCTTAGTAAGTGAACCCTCATAACAAATATCTCTATGGGTGCCCCAAAGTACTTGTTTATCAAACCTAACATTACCTTCTTCATCATTAAACATAAGATCTGTGCGAATACTAGCTTCAGTGATCCTAATATTACGCCCATCAACTTTAGCCGTAATGAATGAGAGATCTGGTTCTTCCCAACCTGATGCAGCAGTAGCCCAAAATTCTTGAATCCAAGGTCCAATGATATCTGGATTGACCAATAAAGAGTAATTGATTGAAGACTCAGTTAGGAAATCAATCACAGCATGAAAATCAAGGTTCAATTCGGTCTTATCCAAATTAACAATCATGTTATGTTTACTGCAAGTGGAACTAGCCATTTGTGAAATTGTATGAATGATTGTAGAGGGTTAATGGAATTGATGGCGTAAAAATGAATGTGAAGTAGAAAAGTGAGAGTAACAAGGCGGTAGGGTTAGTTAAATATGGATAAGATATAAAAAAAAAATCAAAACCCATTTAATGCGTACACCGTTATTTTGGCATATATCTCTTTCATAACAAACTTTCTACCATTACCCTGTATTTTTGACCGTTAGAACAGTACTTTTCCACGTCAGCAGTACCCTTCAGAGCAGTACTTTCCATATAACAGAGAGCAGTACTTTCAGCAGTACTTTGGCAAAGTACTGGTCGATGAAAATATCTATTAATATTGACTCTTTGACCAAAATATCTTTTGAAAGTCAACCCGATACATTTAATACTTTCCATATTTACTCCCCAAAACTACCAAGGCAAGTATAATTGAATGATCATCATTAATAACCCATGAGACTATCTTGCCTATAAAAAGAGCTTTCATTAACACTGTTCTTCATCAAAAACTTATCTTCATCACAAAAACCCTAGCTTCATCATGAGTAACTTCCCATTGATATACATCTCATCTGATGACTCCAGTGATTCAGAGATCAAGTACTTCTCTAATTCTGATTCTGATTCTAATCCAGGATGGAGTGATTACTTTCCTCCTATTACATCAAGCTCAACCAACCGAAAACCTAACAAAAAGGTTTCAACTTCTGCTCCAGCTACATCACTATCCAAAGAATTGCCACAAGCCTTGACCCAGGCTCTAGAGGCTGCTTTAAAGAACATGAAGGGTCCTGTTGAAGAGAAGCCTGCAAGACCAGAAAGACCTCCAATGCAAGTGCTTTTCCTAGCTTGCCCAAGAAAGCAATCATCTTTTGATGACAAGAGAAAGAATGCTCAGAAGGGAAAGCACACTTATCAGGGAAAAGGAAAAAGGCCTATGGAGTAGGTTATGTAGGGTGTAGGTTGGGTAGGGTTGATGTGGGTTGTTTTGATGATGTATCTCAGTTTGTTTTGTGTCTGTGGTTCTTGAATGATGAATGTAATCTCTTTGAATGATAATGAATAAAATGTCTTTTCTGTTGAATGATATATGTAGCCTCCCCTAAAATAATGACTAACTACTAATGCCTCCCTTCAAAAGTAGCTTAATTATTTATCATACCAATACTCACCACCAAATGCTTGAATATTGAAACATCAAAGCCTTTTGTGAGTAAATCTGCTACATTATCATCTGTATGCACCTTGACAACATTAATGAGTCTATGCTCATAACAATCTCGAATAAAGTGATGCCTAATCTGAATGTGCTTTGTCTTGGAATGATAAACTGGATTCTTCACAATACAAATAGTACTCTCATTATCAATATTGATAGGAGTATTCTTGAAATTGAATCCCTAGTCCAAGAGTTGATTTTGCATCCACAATACTTGTCCACAACAACTTGCAGTTGCAACATATTCTGCTTCAGTAGATGATGTTGCTGCAATAGTTTGATTCTTACACTGCCATGAAACTAATCTTCTTCCAAGATATTGGCATCCTCCAGTGGTTGATCTTCTATCATAGTTATCCCCTGCATAATCACTATCTGAAAAAGCTTCCAAGTGAAAAGGTGATTCCTTAGGATACCACAATCCTAACTTAGGTTGATGCTTGAGATAACCAAAAATCCTCTGTACTGCATTCATATGAGAGACCTTGGGTGAGACTTGATATCTTGCACAGAGACACACAGCAAACATAATATCAGGCCTTGATGCAGTTAAGTACATAAGACAACCAATCATAGATCTGTAAAGCTTGACATCCACTGGTTTTCCATCTTCATCCTTTCCTAATGAGTTTGAAGCTTTAATGGGTGTTGTGACTGGCTTGATAGTACTGAGATTAAACTTCTTAAGAATGTCAGTGACATACTTATCTTGACTTATGAAAATTCCAGTACTTGATTGTTTAACTTGAAGCCCCAAAAAGAAAGTTAATTCACCCATTGAACTCATTTGAAATTCTTTTTGCATGAGCTGTTCAAATTCTTTCACCATAGACTGTTTTGTGGCTCCAAAGATAATATCATCCACATAAACTTGAACAAGCATGATATCCTTTTTATCTCTTTTAATGAACAAAGTCTTGTCAATTGCACCTCTCCTGTAACCATGTTGCAATAGAAAAGTGGAGAGTCTTTCATACCAAGCTCTGGGAGCTTGATGAAGGCCATACAATGCCTTGACAACTTTGTAGACTTTGTTTGGATGTTCAGGATCCTCAAAACCAGGAGGTTGTTTAACATAGACTTCCTCTGTAATTTTGCCATAAAGGAAGGCACTCTTGACATCCATTTGATAAACTGGAAATCTCATATATGATGCAAAAGCAAGAAACAACCTTATAGCTTCAATTCTTGCTACAGGAGCAAACACTTCATCATAGTCTACTCCTTCTTCTTGTCTGTATCCTTGTGCAACCAATCTTGCTTTGTTCTTGATAACATTTCCTCTTTCATCCCTTTTAACTCTGAAAACCCATCTTGTACCAATTACCTTCTTGCCATCTGGTAAATCACATAGTACCCAAACTTCTTGAAGCTTGAATTGTAGAAGTTCTTCTTGCATAGCTTCAACCCAACTCTCTTTAGTTAAAGCTTGAGCTATATTCTTGGGTTCTTCTTGAGATATAAAGCAGGCAAACAGGCATGTTTGTTGATCCTTATGATTCATCCTGTTTTGTTTATAAACAAAGCTAAGTAAAGCATTATGTTGCTGTGAAAAACCTTTAGCTTTTGTTCTTGTGAGCACTCCTGAAGTTGAAGGTCCAATGATTTGATCAACTGGATGATTTTTATGAATTCTTGATGTAGGAGTTGGTGGAACTTCTAGATCATTACCCAAATTTGTGAAGTCAGGATCATCATGGGAATTTGAGAAAATACCTTCATCTTCCAATTCATCATCAGTGTCTACTAATTCAGGCATGTTAGAACTCACAATTGGGTCAGCAGTACTTTGATCCAAAGTACTGGGATCCAAAGTACTGTCGTCCAAAGTACTGTGAATATTTTCTTGGAACTTACCCTTTTTTTTGCAGCTTCATAGGCTCTCCTTTGATCATCTTCATAGGATTTAGCTAGTGTTTCTTGAAAGAGCATCCTATTGAGTTCATCTTGAATTGCTTGATCTTCATTAGAAAGGACAGAAGTTGGTTCAACAGTACTTTGCTTCTTCTCAGTGGTTATGGGCTCTTCATCAGTAACATCTTCTGATCTAACATTGACTCCATGAACAATATATTGTGAATCTTCTTCCTTGTGAATAACTTGATTTTCTTCTCTGACAGGCACATAATTCATAGAAGGAGTCAAACTATCAAGATCAAAATACCAATCAGGACCTTTTCCTTTTTGATTTTGTTGATCTTCCAGAAAATCAACATGAAGACATTCTTGAACCTTTTTGGTAACCCTGTTGTACACTCTAAAACCTTTGCTGTTGGTACAATAACCCAATAAGTACCCTTCTTCTGACTTACCATCAAATTTTCCCAGAGAATCAATAGTATTGAGAATAGTCAGAGAGCATCCAAAAGGTTTTAGAAATCGAATATTTGGTTTCTTACCCATAAGCAACTCATAAGGTGTCTTCATCTGAGGTTTAGTCACTGATACTCTATTCAACACATAGCAAGCAGCACTTACAGCTTCAACCCAAAACTGAATAGGTAATAAAGAATCTGCAAGCATTGTTCTTGCTGCTTCTATAAGTGTTCTATTCTTCCTTTCTGCAACACCATTCTGCTGTGGAGTTCTAGCAATACTAAACTCCCTCTTAATCCCTTTCTTAGCACAAAATTCATCCATTAACTTGTTTTTGAATTCAGTCCCATTATCACATCTAATACCTCTAACTTTGAGTCTCAATTGATTTTCAAGGGCTATAATAAGATCATGAATAGCATCAAAAGTATCATCTTTAAATCCCAAGAAAAAGACCCAGCTAAATCTACTGCAATCATCTGTTACAACTAAGCAGTATTTCTTCTTGTTTAAGCTTGAAACAGAAACAGGTCCAAATAGATCCATGTGCAACAACTCCAAAGGCTCTCTGACAGTTCTTTCCTCAAGCTTTTTGCATGAAGCTTTATGTTGTTTACCCTTCTTGCAAGCCAAACATGAATGATCAGTCTTGAAAGTTTTAGAAGGTAAACCTCTAACTAAATTGCCTTTAACCAGCTTGTTGATATTCTTGAAATTCACATGACCTAATCTTCTATGCCATAGATGTGCTTCTTCAAGTGTTGCCTTTGCTACTAAACATGTTGCTCTTTCAGTAGAGTTGATATTCTTCAAATCAATACTATACACATCATTGGTTCTTGGTGCTCTCAGTGTTACCAAGTGATCATCTACAAACTTAAACTCAGGAGAGAGAATAAGACATTCTGTGTCAGTGAATAACACAGGGTGCTTCTTGTCACAAATCTGAGATACTGACAAAAGATTGAACTTAAGCTCCTTCACATAACGAACATTCTCAAAATCAATACATCCTGTCTTGATGGTTCCTTTGCCAGTAATTCTTCCTCCTTCAGGATCATCTCCAAAAGCAACTTTTCCTCCATAATATGTCTTAAAATCTGACAGTAGCTCCTTGTCTCCTGTCATGCTTCCAGAGCAACAACTATCAACAATTAAATGATCTTTAAGCTCCTCTTCTGGTTTGCCCTGCACAATAATGAGAAAGTTAGTTTCTTTTAGGAACCCAAGCCATTACTGACTTGTGTTCCCCTTGTGGAGAGACATACTTAAATTCTTTGAGTATGTAATCTCCACTGTTTTTGAAAACATGATCAATAACTTTCTTTTGTTCCAAAACTTGCTCTGTGTTTTCAACATAACTTTCTTTTACAACAAAATTTCCTTTTTCACCCACACATTCTGAAAGTACTATTTTTCCCCTAGCAGCACTTTCTTTCTTGACCCACATGGTTTTAACACTTTGTTTTGAGCTCTGTGCTCTAGGTACTCTATTTGAGGTGTAAGGCCTGCTAGATTGGGTGTAACTGGATCTCCTTGGTCTTACATTAGCAGTACCTTGATTGGGTGAAAACTTCCTAACAGTACTTTGTGAAGACACTGTTTTGGGCTTGCCAGTACTTTGAAAAGTGTTGCCTTGAGGTACTGGTGGTTTGGAAAAAGGTCTTTTCTGATGAGGGTACCTATAGTCTTTAATGAAATTACTATGGTTGACCCTACTTGAATAGTTCCAAACTGGTTTAGTCTCTTTTGGCCTATGGTTAGCAGATTTGGTCTTTGGATATTGACTTAAATATTCTGAGTGAAAGTTACAATCTTTAATCAAGTGAGTAGGACTATAACAAACAAAACATAATTTTTGATTTATCATCCCAAATCTTCTACTTTGAGTTCTATGGCCAAAACTATCATGACTTCTAGATGAATGATTAAAAGGTTTTCTAAAGTTAGCAATATTTTGAAAAGAGTTTCTTGAAGGTACTGCTGAATGACTAGCAGTAGTTTGAGAAAAGTTTGAATGTACTGTCTGTTTTGAAAAGACTTTATGAAACCTTTTATCATTGTTTCCAAACCCTGAATCCCTAACATTCCTTTTATTGTTATCTTCCTTAGGATTCTCATGGCGAGATTTAATTATCTCAATTTTTTCTTCAGATGGACTTGAATTAGATTGACTTTTAAGCTTTTTCCTAAACTCTAGATTATCTACTCTAAAACAAGAGACATCTGTTCTAGGTGGCTGAAAAATTCCAGTGGCATGAGGAACTGCATGATACCCCTCATTTTTCTTATACTCAGGAGGTGTTGGACTAGTGGGTTCCTCATTACTAGATGTGTTTTCTTCTGAGCAAGTTTCAAATTCACTAGTTGAGATCTCTTCTGAACTACCTTGTTCCTTATCACTATCTGAGTTTTCTTCTGAACCACTGTATTCCATACCAAAACCTAGTCCAGTTTTAATATGTGATCTTCTTTGTTTTTCAACAAAACTAACATGTGACATACCAGACTCTTTCTAACTAGTAAACTTTTCTAACAACTCATCTCTTTCTTTAGTTACTTTTTCTAACTCAGACACCTTACATCCTAACTTCCATTCACTCAATTTTAATTGATAGTCTTGTTGCTGATATTTTTCTGCCCAAGCCAGTTCATTATTTTCATGAGTGATTATTTTGGCTTCCATTGACTCTAAAGTCAATTGATAGCCAGCTATCTCACCCCTAGCCCTCCTAAAGTTATATCTTTCAGTCACATAATCATTAAGCACCTTTTGATAAAGAGTGTTACACTTAGAACATACCTCAGGAGTAGTGGGTGAACTTGGTGAAGTGGCTATCATAGCAAGCAGAACAGATTCATCTTCACTTTCCATGCTCCAATCAAAGCTTCCAAGACCATCTCTTGTTTCCAAAGCAGCAAATCCTGGTTCTTCATCAAAGGTTGTGCTCCAGTCTTCTAATGCAACAGTACAGTAGGTTACTGGTTCATCATCAAATTCAGCACTCCAGTCAACCTCTGATAGATTTTCTTGAGCTACCAATGCTTTTGGTTTAGTTTCAGTAATCGGAACCTCCCTGATTTCAACCTTGGGTTTCTCAATCATCTTATTTTCTTGATATTTAGCAAACTTGCATTCCCTTGCAAAGTGTCCAGGCCTTTGACAATTAAAGCATTCAATTTTAGACTTATCAAATGCTATACCTTGTTTGGCTTTGAAGTCAATACCTCTTCCTGTTTTCTTCATGAACTTCTTGATCCTTGCAGTTATCATGGCAACTTGCCATCTTATGTCAATCTCTTCTAGATCATCTTCTTCAATTTGCAACAAATCTTCTTCATAAGTAACAGGTAAAGTGGCTTGTTGAGCAAAGAAGGAACATACAACATCATCAGAATTCATGATGTTTGAAGGTGAAGAAGTGGTAGTGGTCATGGTTGTGCAAACATGCTGTTTTTCACCAACAGTACTTTGAACAGGATAAGCAGTACTTTTAGTGGAAGTACTGCTTCTGTTTTCAGAAGACACAAAAGCAATGTTGTGTGATTTTGAACTTATTTGACCATTCATCTCATGCTCATACACCTTTAAGTTGTTGTAGAGATCATCAAAGTCCATACAATCCAAACCAGGTTGTCCTCTGATCATAGTAGCAACCACATGCCATACAGATGGCAAACTCCTTAAGAACTTCAAGTTTGCATCTTCAACAGTTACCTCTGCTCCATATAACTCTAGCATACTAAGAAGATTTTGAAATCTATCATAGGCAGCATCAAGACCTTCTCTTTCACCAACAGTGAATGTTTCAAATTGTTGCTTCAATAAATTTCTATGCATCTTCTTGGAAGCATCATTACCTCCAAACCTTGTCTTGATAGCAGCCCATAATTGTTTTGCATCCTTAGCATCATGAAACTTGAGTAGGTGACCATCAGGAATAGCAGACAGCAGTATGTTGAGAGCCTTATCTTGATTTCTTTTTGTAGCTGCTGGCACTTGTGGTTGAGGTGGTTTAGGTTGTCCTGGAACTGTTTCAGGTTCTTCAATGACCATATTACCATTAACAATTACATCCCATAGAGCATGGTCTGTAATAGCAATGTACTGCCTCATCTTCATGCTCCAGAGATCATATTCTCCCTTCTTGATGATAGGAATTCTGAGTGAGGTGATGGATGGGATTGGTGCAGCTTCAGTCGTCATCTTTAGGGTTTGTTAAATCGGTTTTCAAGGATTTCTTCTTAATCAGAGTTTCCACACAAGCTCTGATACCACTTGTTGGATCGATATACTCTGACCAAACTAACTATGTAGCTTGTAAGGGTTTAGTAATCTTGGATAAATCCTAAACTACTAACAATGAAACACTGAATAACTCTGTTAAGTATGCGGAATCTACTTCAACAAAGCTAAGAAGAATTATCAAAGAACTTTGATTATATTAAAACTTTGAACCTGCTTTCATACACAGATTCACTAACAACCCTAATAACTCTAATATCGAACTTGCATGTATCTCTAAAATCGTATATCACTAATGCCAACCTAGGGATCCTTTTATAGGCATAAGGAAAACCCTAGTCGGTTTACAATACTTGAACGACAAGTAAACTAACTCTAATCTAAAGAACATTCTAGAATTACATAATGATCCTTAAAGGTTTTACATTGTAGTCCTTGATTATAGCAGTACTTTAATAAACAGTACGTTGACTTCCTTCAGCAGCACTTTGACTTGTATGAGAAGCAGTACTTTGATCTTCCAGCAGTACTTTGTCTTTATAACCCAACAGCCGTCATCTCGCCGCCAAAATAAAATTCGGATTGCTCAGATCCACTCTTGACGCCGTCCCATTGTAATTCCTTCTGGGCCGTCTCCCTTTACCACATAACGTGACGGCCTAGGGCTTCCAACACATGACGCCGTCACGTGTTAATTCCTAAAAACTTTCTAGGGCATCTAGTGTAAAAATCATCCTTCATGTTGTCAAAGCGTGACGCCGTCACACGATAGAACGTGACGCCGTCAGGTACTGTTTTCAGCATAATTTGAGACTTTGTCATTTTCTTCACTTTTATGCTCCAAAAACGTCCAAAATGCTTCCTTTTCCAGAATTCCTCTTCAAAGTACCTAAAATGACAAAAGGAACGATTTAAGGTAATATTTGATCAAATAATTACGGATTAGGGCTTAAATGACCCCCTAAAAGCGTAACACTTTTCGCCTCATCAATTTCACAGGTAAATTTTTGCTTTTATTTCATACTCATTGCATGCATGACTCTCTAGACCTGCTCACGTATCCACCTATGCCCGACACCACTATGTTTACATTATGTAAACACCCCAGTATGTCAATTCTAGGTTCTAAACATCATTTCTCTAAGTATTCTATCACTCTAGTATACTATATTTATCACAAACCCTAATTGAGCCATATGTGTTTACGGTTATTTCTAAAACCCTAATTTCTTATCCAAATTAGTTTGAAAGTGTTCAAGTCTTATGTATAGGTTAACTTAGCAACTTTAGGGTATCTTAGCACCCCTAAACCCTAGTACAACCCTTTAGAGCTTAGGTATAAGTCCTTTAGGCACAGAACCCTAATTAGGTCATTTAGATCCCGAAACTAGGTCTAAACCTTCCCGATTCTTTAGTATAAGCCACCACCACTTAGTATAATCATCCTAAGCCTTAATATCATCCACTAATCACATTATAAACCCTAATCTAGGCAATAAACCCTAGTCTAAACCCTAATCTAGTTTAAGCCCTAAACTATACATAAACCTAGTTAAAACCTAAACTAAGCTAGCAACCACCCTAGTACCACCCCTAGTAGCTTACAAGCAGCTCCATAAGCTCCTTGTCACTACCTAGCAACCAACCACACACCTTACAAGTAGCTTTGTAAGCTACTTGTCAAAAAAACCACCATGGCAAAACCGTGGCCACAAACAGCCCTACACCACCTATAGGCCCTCCCCTAGCTCCTCCTAGTCACCACTAGTTGCCCTTAGTCACCCCCTCCTCTTATAGACACCTCACCACCCCTTTTCTTGGTCGCTATTCTAAACGAACCTATAAATTGGTCGAACACCCCTCCCTTTTCAAACCACACCTCCTCTCCTCTTTTCCTTAGAACTCTCTGGTCCTATTAGTAGTATACAAGCCCTAGTAAGTCTAGGAGTCGAGCTAGATAGGCCTTGCACCCTTGTCGAGTCCCATTTCTATCTAGAAAACCCTAAAACCTAACTAAACCCTCGTTAGGACCTCCCTTGACCACGTAAGCTTCTATACTTGTTCTAATGACTTCATTACTGACCTAGGATAGTTATTAAGTGCCTTAGATCACCTAGGAACCCTTGCCTAAGCCTTGCTCATTTTCTTTTACACGTTTTCTTTTTAAAACCCTAATTATGGACTAATTGCTATTTACATGCTATAAGCCCTTATAATAAGCTATAAGCTAGTCTAGGTTACTTTATTAAGCTAATATTAGTAATTCATAAGCTTAGAAAACTCTTTGTTTCATAAAAATATAGTTTGCATGGTTTTAGGACTAGTTTTGCAAATATTTCCATGCATAAGGGTATATATGGTAACTTTCTGAAAATACTAAGTCTAGGGACTGTTTTTGACATTTCTTATAAGTACTAAGTATAAGGACCTATTTTGCCAAGTTATATGACCTAAGGATAAAAGTTAATATAGTTATAAACGTTTAGGACTAGATTTGTAAAAGTTATAAAGTTAAGGGTATAAATGGTAATTTTTGAAAACTTATAAGTATAAAGGTCATTTATGTCATTTCCTAAAATATATAAGTATAGGGACTAAATTTGAATAATCTAGGAAGTTAAAACTTAATATATATAGGTATAGGGTAAATACTGTAAATATATAAACTTAAAGGGTAAATAGTGTCAAATTATAAACTTAAAGGTTTAAATGAAGTATTTACCTAATAAATAAAAGTACTATCTTTTTTATGTAATGTGTCACAATACTAGAGAGCTTCATGTGATGGGTTTCATTTAGGTATTCGTAGTTTTGACGAGTTTGTTAGGTTTAAGATTTAAAGTGCCCTGGCTCCTCAAACGATTATTACAATATGACCTCTGAATTATGATGGCCCGAAAGGTGATACGTTATATTTAAATCTAGTACTTAATAACATAACACAATGCTAGGGAGCTTCATGTGAGAAGTTATATACCTCTGGATTATGATGGCCCGAACGATGTTATGTTATATCTATAACATAATACAATACTAGGGAGCTTCATGTGAGGGGTTATATACTTCTGAATTATGATGGCCCGAACGGTGTTACATTGTAACTAAATCTAGAAACCCTAAGAGTAATTATTTGTGATACCTAAATGAGATAACTAGGACTTGACATACACACACACACACCAAACACTACCCCCAGGATACGTGAGTAAGCAGTCTAATCCCTGAATCACTTTTTACATCAATCAGATTTCCCTAAGCCCAGGTGAGTTCATAGCCTCACACTTTTTAAATTCCGTGCGTTCATAGCCTCACTTTTTAAATGCTTTACAAACCCTGTGAGGGGGATACATGCTTACTTTTCTCTTTAAGTCGAATACAAGTCTTTTTCTTTGATTATTGCACGAGTGTTACTTTCTGCCACCATTACATAACTAAAATTCATGAGCCATAATCACTTGCGAGTGAATGCGAATATAGTTGATAGATCTATTTGAGTTTGACAACTCCCGTTGGTTTGCCCCGTCCGGGTACCAATGAGTACTATATTTGAAAACTCTCTCAGGATTAACTTTGGCAAGTTAATCCTTATCACCGTCCCGTCATGGTTTGGTCTACAGACCCCATGACCTGGACATGTTAACGTGCGGTTTCATGAGCTTAGTGCAATAACACTTCTTCCTCGGTATTGTACAGATCATACAATACTGAAACAAACTGTTTAAATACGATTTCTACCTACTTTACATGGGTGTATAACAACGTAGCCCATTGCTTACTAAACTCGTATTCAATTATTTTCAACTAAAACCTATGAATATCACTCAACCTTTTGGTTGACTCTTTAAGCATGTGTCCTAGGTAACTGAACAACTTATGGCACGGAGTGGCACTAGACTTGAAGGACTTTCGAACCGGTTATCATTCAAACACAATATTTCACATAGACTTTGGGACCTCTTCTTTATAAAAACTCTGATATTTTAATGAATGATAACTCATTTTCCAAAAACGTCTCTTTTCGAGTCGTTTTCTATTACTGTGACTATTATACCATGAAGTAATACCCCAGATCCAATTCCGCTGCGATCTGTGAAAATGGGGATGTTACATATAGAGTGGTGATTTTTTAATTTTTATCCTATTATTATTTGATTTGGTGACTTTTGTAACTTTTTAGTAGTCAAAAGTTTTAGTCATCGTAAGTCACAAATTTTGAAGTGACGTGGTGTAAGTTTTCAAATAGACTCGGTATTGTTGTAATGGTCTGAATTCTAGCTTGAATCAAATTGTTTGGAATTTATTACTTGTTCTAACTATTGGATGAAGGTTTTTTTTAGTCCCATAACCTGGCTTCAGCAAGAAAAAGGTAATCCTTCTATGCATCTTAACTTCATTAGGATTGGTCCTGGTTGGCCTGACTTTAGTAGTACTGTTTGATTATATATAATTGAAGAAACGACCAAGTAATTTAATCAATCCCGTCTTTACTAGTCCAAAAATATTATTGCAATCATAAACTAAGAAACATAGTTCACAACATGTGTGCAGACACGGAGTAAAAAGCTATTGACTCCAAAAAAAAACCCATTATAATCATATGCTAAGAAAAGTAAATATTTATTCATAACCCGTGTCTACACACGTGACTGAAACTAGTTATGTAATAAGAACATATATTTGAATTACACCTCGTGGATATCACTCTTGCCTTTGAATATATTTATTGAAATCTTATACAATATATGTTAAAGTTTATATTGCCTGTAGAAAGCATATGCCTAAAACTGTCCTTATGATAACCAATATAACGGACCTTGACATGCACAAATATCAAATTTATCGAGGCTCTAATGTGGTCATTGTGACATCATTGACGGAGATTGAGATATCTCTAGGCACACTGTCTTTAGCAAAAAATGCAGGTTGTTTGGGTCGAGGCAATGCGCCATCTTGATCAAACATCAAAATCACAGATGACATAGTTGGTCTATCTTTCGCATGATGTTGCACACATAAAAGACCAATATGTATTGACCGAAGAACTTCAGAATCGACTCTTGAGTCACGCATATGTGCACTAAGCAATTCTAGAGCCATGCCTTCTTCATAGAGTCTCCATGCCTAACAAAACAATATACGGAACCACAAAAGCTTAAAAGCCATATTTTATACTAAAGTTTTTCTTCGACGGTAGTTCTAGTTTTACAGAACTTACATGTGCAAGAAGGTTATCACTGTCTTTTTCATGCGAGAATCCTCTGTTTTTTCTCCCACTCACTATTTCAAGCACAATAACTCCAAAACTAAAGACGTCCGATTTTTCCGAAAAAGTCCCGTCGATAGCATACTCTGGCGATATATAACCCCTAAACAAAAAGCATGAAAAGTTAAAGGTATTACGTAGTATTTTTTAATAGGATTGTATATACGAAAAAATACTTAGGCTATGGATACGTACAATGTTCCAACTACCCTGTTCGTGTTTGCTTCGTTTTCATGTTCTCTAAACATTCTAGCGAGGCCAAAGTCCGATATCTTTGGATTCAATTCAGCATCCAATAAAATGTTTCCAGCTTTGAGATCTCGATGAACAATTTTAAACCGCGAATCTTGATGAAGATACAGAAGCCCTCTAGCAATTCCTTGGATGATGTGAAAACGCTTTGCCCAGTCTAGTACTGAACTTCTTTTTATTTCTGCACAATTTAACATTTTAATACAAGTAACATTTAGCGAAAAAAAAAAAGCTATCAATGCATTTACAAGTTAGCTATTAACAAAAGGAAAATGATGTGTCTCCCCGGTTAGTATATTCTCCAATGAGAAAATTTACAATTTTTTAAAAAACCAGTTAACCAATCCTGGCCATTTACCTTTTTATCATAACAAAAAAAGACTTTCATCTTTTCTTTAAAAAAAAAACTAAATATCTCACAAACCGTTAATTGTTACACAAAAAGAATCATACTATCACGACGAGAATTAAGTCATCTTTCTATAGAGGGGCACTTCTATATATACTTTCGACGAACTTTTTTTGAACTTTTTTTTGCGAGTGTTGAAATTTACGTCTAAAAAAATCACATGTGATTTGTTATTTTAAAATCATATGTGATTCTATGAAATCATATGTGATTTGTTGACATACAAATCACAAGTGATTTTTTCAGACGCATATTTTAACACTAAAACAAAACTTGAAAGAAAAGTTCGTCGAAAGTATATCGAAGTGCATGTCTACTAAAAGATAAAAACTTATCGTCACGATGGTGTATTTTTTTGTCGCTTAACAGTTTATCGTTTTCAAGATATTTATTTTCAAAAATATGTAGAAAGCAGCCTTTTTTTTTTTTTTTAATTTGAAAAAACGAGTGACCAATATTTGTTCATTCGTTCTTTGGAGAATATAGAGTGTATACTGAACTTAACCCATTCTCTTGATTAAAACTCCTACCAACAATATTTAGAAATTGGAATCCACTAATTCTTTCTCATCACCTCAATCAACTCTTGATTTGGCCACATGTGGTGATCTTGTTTTTAGGAGGATAAGAAAAACTCACGTACTAAAGGAAAACATGGAATGAAAGGCAAAGAAACATGTAATGTGTAAAAAGTCATACCAAATATGAATAAGTCCAGGCTTTTGTTTGGCATGTATTCGTAGATTAGCATGCTTTCATCCTCTTGATTGCAATATCCCAAAATCTTTACTAGATTTCGATGTTGCAGTTTAGCTATAAATGTAAGTTCATTCTTGAACTCTTTGAGCCCCTGTCTTGAAGTTTTCGACAGCCTTTTCACTGCTATTTCTCGTCCGTCATCACACACACCCTACAAAATTTTAATTTAGTTAGCATTCAGCAATCCCACACAAATAAAAAAATAGCGTATGTTTCTAGTTCTATCAGTGAATATTTGTCTTATGAACATTGATTAGCTATGTCAATGTTACTCATAAGTTACTCAATTGAAAATTTATCATTAGTAATATATTAATAACCCTAGTTTGGTTAAATTACTTTCTTACTTCAATAAAAAAATCGATGGCCATTTTCCATATTAACATATAGTTAATTTATTTTAAATTTTGTGTTAAATTTAGAGACTAATTAATGGAACGTTGATTCTAATCTTAACAGGAAAAGAGCTACACTTGGTTGCCTTTCTAAAAAAAAGGAACTACACTTGGTTAATGTTAAACTTGTTTTTACATTACCTTGTAAACCGGACCAAACCCACCTTCTCCAAGTTTATTGTCATCAGAGAAATCATTAGTAGACATCATTATGCTAGTCAGGCTAAAATATGATAACTCGGTATCGTCATGGTGGATCTCCATGCTATACTCTTGGTCAATTGTTCGCACTGGTTCATCTGCAAGGTTATAAACCAAACCATTTTAAGTAAACGAACAATTAGCATTTCAATTAATTATTCGCCCATAGTTTGATGATACATCACCAAATAAATCACAAAAATTATTAACATAAAACATTAGTTACAAGAGTTTGAAGGAAGATGCCTTAGTAGAAACCATTGAAAATATTATAATAGTCGACATACTATATAGTACGTCGATTTTGGAATGCTTCATTGGTTTCAACAATGGCAGGTTGTTGCTATTTCTTTAGAAACGAATTTTTTATGTTAGAAACCAGGTAATAGTCCCTGTTTGAAAAGTGTGCATGGAACTTTTCTTATAGAAATGAAGTAACCGTACCTTGTTTTTTCACTAGTGATCTTTTCTTCTTGCTCCAAGCATACAAGATAGCTAAAAACAAGATCCCTATAACAAGACTAGATAAAATCGATACTGAAGCTAAGATTATTCGCCTCCTTTTGTTGGAGCTAGATTTAGATGTAGACTTAACTGTTACAAAATCACGTAGTAAAAAGGTTAAAAGCACTTAATTAATGATATTTCTGTCACGTAAGCGCGCTGTCCACTAGCTTGTGTTGCTAAAGTAACTAAGATAGATACATGAGTTGAAAATAGGCTTACCTTTTAAGTCGGATCTGGCCATTCTCACGTACAGAACTTGGCTTTCATTAACTGTTCGAACATCCATTAAATCGCCCGACCACATTAAACATCCGCTTCCGCCCCTCGTGATCTCAATATTTGAATATGCTGCACATGAACAATTCCTCTGGCAAGCTATTTCACATTCACCAAGTGTCATGCTCCTATTGTACCATGAACGTCGAGTGTCAGGAAGTTTTATATTCTTAACCTCTTGAAAACCATCCTCATTTGGGCAGTCTAAAGGCGTTCTACGACGACACCCACTTGACCATTCGGATGCATTCCATTTGGCAGGGTTTCGTGGTTCGAACCCTTCCATACAACTGCAAATCGGCGAGTTGTTGGCGTTGCACTTTCCATATGGACCACATACCCCATATTGGTTACACATGCTACTATCTGCTTGCCAGTATGGGACCCAGTTCTGTGAGTTATCAATCCAGTTCAATCTCACGAAGCTACCTTCTGTACTTACGTAGATACGTGTCACGAGGGAACTGCTAACAGGTTCGTACTTGTAGTACACCTCTTTATCATTAAAAACAAACTCGTGGGTGAATATATTGTCAGATACGCGGTTAGGCAAGCCGTTGAACGTAACACCGTTCCACGGTCCCATCCTTGAAAAAGGAACTGAACCTTTGTCTTCAAAAATCTGTGGGAATCCCTCGGTATCCATGAACCCTACGTACTGCCCTCGTGAAGGATTGTCGACGCTCTTCCACGAGGTAAACCGTCTATCTAATCTGGACACCAGGTCCTTCCCGAATTTCATTCCGGGGAGAAACGTGTCTGTAGGATAATCAAAACTTTGCCAAACAAGTTTATCATCATTTCCTCTCACAACCAGATTTCCGTTGCTCAAAAGTTGTGCTACTGGAATTATGGTTGTGGGAGATACTAGACTATTGTTAGATGATGACCAGACGACACTGTGGTTGGTACCAGCGATAACCAATAAGGATCCGTTGGTGTCAACTTTGAACACCCCAGACGAATCAGTTATTGGTGTCTCTCTGTTAGCAACCCACACTACTGTTTGTGGGGATACGTTTTTGTACCATATCCCCAAGAACCGATTTCTAGATCTCCCGGGTCTAAAAAACCCGAGTTCATACATTTCATTGGTCGAAACAAGGGTTTGGTCATCTCGTATGGCTTGATCAACTGTTATTGTGTCTTGTGCTGCACAAGTTGCTAAAAAAGAAAACACAAAGAGTACAAAACTACCTAGGACCTCCATGGATTTTTTATTGTCTGCATAAATTGTAGTGTTTCGTTTGGAATTTATTCTCCTGTTCAGAGTAGATTGTGTGGTGCGGAGGAATAGAAGACTATGAGTTCACCCACTTACACCTCTCCACACGTCAGAATATTATAATGGTCAATAATGTGCAACTCAGTTTTAAAATTTGAACGACTAATGTGTGAACGAGTCTTGTTCTTGTCTTATTCCATTACTAGTTGATCGTTGAATCGTTGATTGTTGTTACGAGTGGCTTGCAAACGCGGGATACACCAAAAAGTGTAAGGTTGTGCATTTTATAGAGATAGGAACACTTTGATTCATAAGTGTTGTTCTTGGGGTATTTTGAGAAGGATCGGATATAGGTTAGGGCTCGGGGATCCGATCCACGACTACACGATCAATGTAAGCACTCTTGTTTACGTTTATGCATTAATACAATAGCAGGGTACCCGCGCGTTGCGGCGGCGGGTACCCTAAAACTAAAATTTTCAATGATCAATTATTTATCGATAATGAGTTTTTCGTGACATTAATTTTACAGATATCGAGATGTTTAATTTTAAATAACTTTTAAAAATATGTTATATTATACCATATAAAAATAGCAAGTTACACCTGTGATGCGAAGACAATATAAAATCAGTAACCGATAATATTATCACGGTATGAAAAATTTATTGGATATGATCTTTTCAGTCCAATAATGCATTTCAATTCTAGCCCAAACAATCTGTATGTTATAGCATTTTAAGCCCAAACAATTGGTTATGAGCTCACAAACTAAACCCGGTCCAAACGCAACAAATAAGAATTGGTTATAACCCTTTTGTTCTCATTTGTGTTAACCTAATCACATACACTTATCATAAGCGCCTCCATACGTAAATTCTCACCTAACTTTTCTCATCTTCTCAAACAGATCTCATCATCGACTATGATAACCGAATCAACAACCATCACAATAAATCGAACAACCAAACTCATCGAATCATCATAGACACAAACACAAATATACAAGATTTCTTCAATTTCTACACAATCCAAGTCAAGAAATCATATTAATGCTTCAAGATCCTTTGGACGAAACAAGAAAAAGAAAGTAACATAATTGTTATAATTTTGAATGAAACAAGAAAAAGAACTGAGATCTCTTGATTTTGTTCTACACGTGTTTTTCGCTTTGTTCTTCTCTTCTGTGTCTTTGAACGAAACAAGAAAAAGAAAGTAACATAATTGTTATAATTCCTTTTCTGTTTGTTTCGGATATAATGAAGTTACGCTTAAAAAAAATTGATCGATGATGATTTTCTTTCGTTTGTTTGGCGTTGAGGGGTCTTGATATATCTTTGAGTAACACGAAAGAAAGAACTGAGGTCCCTTGATTTTTCATTTATGTTCGAGTTTTGTTAAGGTTCGGATTTTGTAGATTGTTGTTGTTGACGTGAGATTAAGATGGGTTATCTTGATTGTATAATTTAGTGATTAAGTGTGTAATTTTATTTATTTATTTAGAAATATTTAAATTTAGGTGCTAATTTGTCATTTTTTGATAATTTTGAGATGGGTTAACATGGTTGTATGATGTAGTGATTGGAGTAAGAAAAAAATAGATTTTTTTTGGTTTTATGTTTCGAAAGAGTTAAATTTGTACTTCATATGCTATTTTTGTTCATTGATGTAAAATAATTGATTCGGTGTTCATTGTTTCAGATTCTATTAATATTAAATGTCTATTAATTGTTTTGCACATTGTGCTTTTGTACATATTAGTGATGGGGTGTTTTAAATTATGTATTAATTATATATAAGACATAGTATTTTTTTAGTTTGGTTTGAGCTTTACATATTTGTGCTTTGTGTTTTATGACTTGTATTTAATTAAAATCTATATTAGGAAATCTTAAAAATTTAATAGGAGAGAGGGTCTAATATGTATTATAAGTAGTATAGATTATGTTGTAATTTATTTATGCATACTTATTATTTGGCTGAAAGTTTTAGTGTATAAAACTTATATGATAATTGTTGTTGATGATTTGTTAACACTTACGCGTAAAGATCCAGTTTTATAAACATGCGTACTTGTTCCGTGTTTCTTGTATTTTATTTATACGCTTCCGCTCTTATTTAATCTGTTATGAACATGTTAATAAGACTTATATCGCACAAAATCAACTTAAAAATACACATGGTTGCAACAAATCAACAATTCCTGTAGGGGATATATAGAATAAACGAACACAAACGGATACTGTATGAATCTCTGAAAGGCGTGTAAACACTTTCAGATCGAATCAATTCGGTGGTTCTCCCGAATTATTCAATCGGATACAATTCAGAGATTGAGAACGTTTTGTATGGTTTTTGTTTGAGATTTTTATGAACCAGAGAGAAAAACGACCAATAGAGAAAAACATATATACATATGAAAGACGAAAAGTGTACCCGTTTTAGGGGGTCATTTAAGCCCTAAATCGTATTTATTTGATCAAATATTGCCTTAAATCGTTTCTTTTCTCATTTTAGGTACTTGGGACGTGATTTCTGAAATATGAAGCATTTTGGAGCTTTTTGGACGTATTTATGCTCAAGAACGAATAAACCAACAAAGCCATGAAAAAAGGTCAGGAAACACAACCTGACGGCGTCATGCCTTAAAAGCTGACGCCGTCACGAGAAGATCATGGAGTTGGAAAATTCCTAACGTGACGCTCCAGAGAACTTTTGAGGAAGTTACACCTGACGGCGTCAGGTGTATTTGGAAGTAGGCCGTCTGGCCTTAAGTTAACAAGAGACGTCCCAGAAGACTTTTGAAGGTGACGGCGTCAGGATTCAACCTGACGGCGTCAGATGATATAGAGTGACGACGTCAGAAAGAAGGCTTGCACGAGAAGAAACCAAAGTGGAACCATCACAAGTTAAACAAGACAATCACAACTTGCGCGCGGAGTAGCTGTTACTGTTTTGGCCATAAAATCTTCATACGAACTCGGATTTGGGTGGTTCAAAAGCCCATGCGAAGAGGACGGAAAAATCTTTGATTTGGAGAAAACGACGGGCTGACGCCGTCATTGTTAGGGCTGACGCCGTCACCCTTTGCCGACAGTAAAGTTGCCTATAAATAGAACATTATAACTTCATTATTTGTAAGCCCCAAACCCTAAGTCCGATTCTAGGGTTAGGGTAGGTATTTTTTCAGCAACTTAGAGGTTCCGAATCACTCCATAAACATTTTTTAATGGTTTGTTTATTGATTCAATCTTATGTTATGTCTTCAATTATCATTATTGTTGATTGCTCTTCATTAATTATGTTTTGCTGAATCACCTTGTGTCTACTTATGATTGTGTGAAACTTGTGTATAACTAATTAGATCTTATTGATTTCTAGTTGATGTTTGTGTCTATCTCCATCAATTAGGGCTTGTTGATGTGTGTGTCTATCTCCATCAATTAAGGCGTGACAACTTCAATAGATCTAGTTAGTTTAGTATATAATTCATGCTTCCTATTGTTTCTTGTTTTGATTGAATGTTTCATCAATGTTAGGCTTAAGAAAACTGGCCAACCTCCTTTATGGTAACGTGCTTGAACGTCTTAAGAAACATGTAACCAATGCGTACTAGGTTATTAAGGTAGTATTTAACGCATGAGCCACTGTTTATAATCCCTATGATTGGGTGCTTTACGCATCGTTGTAGGAGGAGATAAGAGCTCATAGAATTGGGGAGATACGTACGCCACCCCATGAATGTTTAAAGGAATACACCCGTCAATTAAAACAAGGTTTACAGTCAATAGGTAGAATTGGATAGCTAGCAAGGAGTAATACATCATAGGTAGACATGCTTCACTTTTCTTGTAGAACCTTAATTTACTTTTCTTGCACATTAGTTTAATTAGTAGCTCTTGGGTTAGTTGACTAGCAACTAATTCCGCCCACTCTTCCAATACCCGAAATTTTACTTGCTTTCCATAAAACATAAAAATACAAAAAGAATCATCCCTCATCTCTAGACCTAGTAGATAAATTTCAATCCTAACGAACACTATTCTTTGAGTTGAACGATCAATCCCCCGTACTTACCACTTCACTATACTACATCGGTCAGGTACACTGCCTGGTGGGGTTGTAAGCCTCTTGAGATCCCTTGAGAGGTAAAACCTGTTGTAAGGTCGCAAAACCACGCATCAGCGACGCATGTCCTTCAGTAGTCTTGGATTGTATCTGGTGAAGTCTTGATATGATACGCCGTATGTCAAATGTATAATGCGCGCGACGTATCTGGAGTAGAACAAGCTTGATCTTCTTCGTTGACCAAAGTTTCATATGCGGCACATGACAGATTTACATGCGGCGTGATGACGTGGGATTGCGACCACGCAACAGGTTTTACCTCTCAAGGGATCTTGAGAAGCTTGCAATCCCACCAGGCAGTGTACCTGGTCGGTGTAGTATAGTGTAGTGTTAAGTACGGGGGATTGATCGTTCTCTCACAGGGAATAGTGTTCGTTAGGTTAGAAAAACTACTATAAAAGGTCTAAGGGTGAAGGAAGATTATTTTTGTATTTTTATATTTTTATGAAAGCAAGTAAAATCTCTGGTTTTGGAGGAGTGGGCGGAATTAGTTGCTAGTCAACTAACCCAGAAACTACAATTGCAATTAAAAATAAAATAACTAAACTATTGTGGTTGTGAAAACTTATATGGAGAAAAATGTGTTTACTTAGATTTCCTTACTCCCTAACTATCTTTTACCGGTTAATTGGTGTATGTATTACTTGCGT
>LBNU01018276.1:0-45245 GCA_014162995.1 Artemisia annua | reverse complement strand
AAAAGTAAATAAAATGAAAGAATGAAATCTAATACTCCCCTGATTCGTTTGATGTGGATAGTGAGGTAACATGGTTAGATCTTCTTCTAAGAAAGATGAACGTTCAAAGCTTCCCTTCCAAAATATAAATCATCTTCTTGTCCAAAATAACCTGTTAACCTGGAAAAAAAAAAGATAAAGGCCAACCTTGCATAAAATAGGCGGTATAATCTATAATAGGATATAATGCTTGTGGAATGAATATTTTTGCAAAATTCCTGGAGATTATAAGTTAGAGAATTAACAAAACTTTTTATGTTTCCGGAAGAAAAATAAAACTTTCAAAAATTGCAGAAAATTACTGCCTGACGCCGTCAGGTTGTAATGCCTGACGCCGTCAGAAATGATCTGACAGAATTCTCATGTTAAGTTTCCGGAAAAATTCTGGAAAAACTAGAGCTTACTTTCTGGAATTCCTGCAAAAATTCATTATGACTCGATACAAGAATTTGACTCAAACAAATACTAATATGTATGTTAATCTACATTGTTATGATTCACGTTCATTCGTTCTTATAAACCGATTTAGATTTCCCTTACACTTAGCTTTTGCAAAATACCTTTATATGTAGTTAAGACGAAGTTAAAAACAAAATAAAGCATTTTCACAATTTAGTTTGAAGCATGAATCAATAACAATAAAAATAAAACATACATACGGAATCAAATAAAATCAAACAAGCAAATAAATAAACACACAAAGCTTGGGTTGCCTCCCAAGAAGCGCTTGTTTTTGTTCGAGTCACGAGCCTGACTCTATCCTTATTTAATGGATAAAGGTGAGGTTTTCCCTACACTTAAGATTAAGTGCTGGTGGTAGTAGCGATACACACCATCTTGGTGGAAGTATGCCTCGTGAGGAAAGAGTGGTGGATGAATTATATGCTCAAAGGGGTGTGCTCCTTTCTTCATAACCTTACCTAGTTCACTTTGGTCCATGGGTGAATTAAAGTTTTCTCCTAAAAAGGGATCATCTTCTATCAACTTCGAGAGACTCCTAGTTGGAAATCCATCTTGACCTAATAAACCTGGTTTAAACCCATAATGTTTCTTGTGATCAATCACGAATGGGTGATGTAAGTATGTAAGGTCGTGGTTCACTCCTATATTAGCTTCCATTCCACGTGGTTTAGAGTCCACTACCTTCATCGTAAAACTACCCGGACTATATGGTTTGATGGGTGGATCGGGACCTATTTCAATTCCTAAATTTTCATCCAAGGATGGAAGATTAGGTAACGGTTTTGGTTGAGGCTCCGGTTCATCAAAACTAGGAACTTCCATAGAACTAAAAGAAAGGTTATGACTACAAGTATTCAAACCTATTTCATCTAGTTGTGTTTGGTCCAAGGTCTCTACCTCTAGTGGGGTTCCTATAGTCTCTTCTACTTCTTCTGGGTAAGTCACGGGTGGTGTGTGCTCCTCAAGTGATGGTGGGAGTTGTGGGGTACTTTGTAGGTTTGTGTTATTTACCTCATCCTTATCCTCATCATGTGTTTTAGAAGAATCTAACCCAAACATGTTCCTAAGTATCTCAAATCCTTCTCTAGCCATTTCAAGTTCTAAGTCCAATTCGTAAGAATCTTCCTCAATAACTTGATCACTATGTTCAATTTGCCTAAAGGATTCATCATGTGTTCCTTGAGATTCAAAGTCATTGATCGTAAAACCTAGGTCTTTTTGCTCAATGTGATCATGTTTGGCTAAATCCTCCTCAATTGTTTCCTCAAGTTGTGATGTGTACGAACCCATTAATTCATTAAACTTATGGTTCACGGTTAGGAGGCTTTCCTCAAAATCTTTCCAAAGGGTCTTACTAAAAGGAATTGATCCTAACAACGATTGTTTAATAGAGGCCACACATGCACACAATTCATCAAACCTATCAAACTTTACACCCATCTCCTTTTGTATATACATAAGATCACTTAAAAATTCATTGGAACAAAAAGAAGCAAATCTATCCGAGTAAACTAATTGTTCCTCTATTGTTAGTGATCTAAATGGAATTTCATCCGCCATGATGACAAATGAAAATGATTTTACAAACAAAAGGCACAAAGAAAAAGATAGACTAAAGAAAACCTAGAAAAATAAAATAAAATCTCACTAGAAAGGAATCTAATGAGTAGACCTAATAAAATAAAAATTCTACCTAAACAATAACTATTCCCCGGCAGCGGCGCCAAAAACTTGATGACGTGGGATTGCGACCACGCAACAGGTTTTACCTCTCAAGGGATCTTGAGAAGCTTGCATTCCCACCAGGCAGTGTACCTGGTCGGTGTAGTATAGTGTAGTGGTAAGTACGGCGGATTGATCGTTCTCTCACAGGGAATAGTGTTCGTTAGGTTAGAAAAATTACTCTAAAAGGTCTAAGGGTGAAGGAAGATTATTTTTGTATTTTTATATTTTTATGAAAGCAAGTAAAATCTCTGGTTTTGGAGGAGTGGGCGGAATTAGTTGCTAGTCAACTAACCCAAAAACTACAATTGCAATTAAAAATAAAATAACTAAACTATTGTGGTTGTGAAAACTTATATGGAGACAAATGTGTTTACTTAGATTTCCTTACTCCCTAACTATCTTTTACCGGTTAATTGGTGTATGTATTACTTGCGTGGATGACGGGTGTATTCCTTAGCAATTCATGGGGTGGCGTACATAACTCCCCAATTCTATGAGCTCTTATCTCCTCCTACAACGATGCGTAAAGCACCCAATCATAGGGATTATAAACAGTGGCTCATGAGTTAAATACTACCTAACCTAGTACGCATTAGTTACATGTTTCTTAAGACGTTCAAGCATGTTACCATATAGGAGTTTAGCCAGTTTTCTTAAGCCTAACATTGATGAAACATTCATCCAAGACAAGTAATAACACACCAATCAACCAATAATTAATAGTTAGGTTTCATTAGATCTAAGCAAACACAAGAAAAATCTAGCCTAGCATGTTAATTGAAAGACAAGCATAAGATATAATTAACCAACACATAGACATATTGATTAATTTAAGTGAGGACTTATCTTTAATTGAACATGAAGGATTCAAGGGTGAAAAACCCTTGAAAATACAGCCAAATTCGTCTTTAGGGTTTTTCCCAAACTTGTACCAAAAGTTCCACACTAATGAATGAAAAATAGAAAAGTATATATAGATTTTACATTCTGACGGCGTCAGGTTATGGGTTCTGACGCCGTCAGCTCGCCGTCATTAGGGTTCTCGGATGGCCTAGATCTACTTCTGACGCCGTCACTTGTAAATGTGCTCTGGGCCGTCACTCTTTAGCATTACACCTGACGGCCTACTTTCTCTAACACCTGACGCCGTCAGGTGTAAACATCTTGTTTTCTTCATAGGGCGTCTAGTGTAATCTGATTCTAATCCTTTGTCAACGTTGGCTGACGGCGTCACCTTGTGACTCTAACGCCGTCAGGAAGGTTTTCCAGCTTCTTTTGAGACTTTGTCGTTTTCTTAACTTTTATGCTCCAAAAACGTCCAAATTTGCATGTTTTCCAGAATTCTTCTCAAAAGTACCTAAAATGACAAAAGGAACGATTTAGGGCAATATTTGATCACATTTACTCGAATTAGGGCTTAAATGACCCCTTAAAACGGGTACACTTTTCGTCTCTTCACGGCGCATTCTTCAAAGTCAGGCAATGGTCTTCGAATTCATCTAAGTATGATATTGCGGTGTATCTGTTGAGAGAGATACGGCGCATCTTCTGGATTTCAGTAGACTTTTGACATCTTGCTAGTTTTGCTCCATAATCTGTCCAAAATCGCCAAGTTTCACCGATTACTTGTTTTTACCTGAGAATCATTAAAGTAAACATTAAAGCACCGATTCTCATAAATAATATAATAAAACAAGTCAAATAAGTATGATATATGATGATGATGAAATGTACTTATTTGAGTTCATCAAATATCCCCCCATTTGAACTTTACTTGTCCCCAAGTAAACCTTAGATTTAATCTTCTGAAAATGTATCCTAAAAGGTATTAGGATTTATTTTTAATAATTAAGCACGTATTCGTTTCATCATAATCACACAACCAACCACTTAACGAAAAAGAAACAAAGTAATTTTTCAATATAAAAACAATTTTAAATCGTTTAGTTGCTTAGTTGTGACGAATATTCTAACATAAGCTTGACAAGTATACGCATCTCCCCCACTAAAGCCAAGGAGTAACAAGTCTAAAGCGGTAAAAAAGGGTTTTGAGGCTTAAGGGTTGAACCTAGCTTCGTTCAAACATCTCTTGTACAAACTTAGTAGATCGCTAGCGCGAGTCCTCGACGCTTCAACTAACGGATGGTCACTAGTGCACTTCTTGGATCGCTGACGCGTTATTTGCATAACGGATGGTCACCAAGTCACACACTAGATCGCTAGCGCGCTAGTTAATTAATCTAATACTCGGATGGTCACTACCTTATTCATACATTCAATATTCTTACTTAGCCATCATCATATCCGGATGCTCGAAAGCTAACGACGAATATAACAATACGGTTGGGTAGGGATAACATTTAGAATATAAATTGGTGTAAAATGAAAAATAAACAAAACAAATAAATTAAAATCCTAAGTGTGGTTAATTACTTTCCCAACCATCCCATGAATAAGACTCATATCATTGAATAACTCACGCTTTTGACTCATGTAACTCACGTTTTAGGTAGACACGAATTATACTCAATAAAATCTTAAACAAAGAATAATCCTTAGTTGGCGTTCCCATAACGGCCAACTCCCATTCAATCCATAAATATAATACAACAAATGGTGGTGATATCTCCCACTTAATACAAAACTTTACATAAGTTGGTTAAAGCAAACTCCCAACTTCTTCTCTTTCTTTTTCTTTTCTATTTTTTTCGATTTTTTTTTACATGTGTAAAATTTCACAACTTTTTCTATCACGATTTTTCCGGATAATTTTTTCCATTCTTTTCATAACTTTCAGAAATAACTGTAATAGTGAAAGTAGTAAACACACGAAAAATAAACTAAAATTATACAATATGTACTTTCACTCCAATTGCATTATGCAATTTCCCTACCTAACCAAAGATAATGAATTACGCACGCGAACTGTTAGGAATACGTTTTTCTGATTGAAGATTCGGTCACCCCAAGTATTGTTAAGCATCATGCAGCTCGTAGTACTTAATGTATTAGTTATAAAGTAGTATAGTATTAGTTAGTATTCGTGGTGTCGGGTCGGGTCTTTTACCCTCTGTCAGCCCGCTCCACAGCTTAGTAGAGGCATTCATCCGCTTGTAAGTATAAATACCTTCTCCCACCAAGGGAGAAGGTTGGACCTTTCATTAGTAATACACATTTTCTCTTGTTCTTTCTCTCTCTAAAAGGCTCCAACTTCTTATCTTTCTCTCTCTACTTTTTCTTATAACATTCGATCCATTAACCTCAAGAACCAACCATGTTATGTTTATGAGTATCCTAAAATTGGTATCAAGAGCCATGGTTTCATCTTAGGGCCTTGGATTCTCGGATTTAGTTTAGTTTTTGTGGTTTTTGGTTAGTTTGAATAGTTTTTCTTGAATAACACCTTGGTTTGATCTTTGTATTGTAAAATGATGTGTTATGGTTGTACTTTCGTGCTTAGTAGTGTTATAGTTACATAGTTCTTGAGTTGGAATAGTCATATCTTTCATTGGTTTGGTGGTGTGAAAGATTTTGGGTGGTTTTCTTACTAGCGATTAAGTCGACTGACTTGGTATTCTTGGTAGCGATTAAGTTCGTCTGAATTGCGATTAAGTGTTAGTGATTAAGTTGGTTTGCTATATTTGAACAACCAGACAAATCGCTAGATAGCGACTGGTTTGGATTTATCTGAATAGCGATTAGTACTGTCTTTCTTTTAGTGGCTAGCGATTAACTAATTCCAGCGAATAGCTTTTTAGCAATTAACTAGTTTTAGCGATTACCTCACCTTGTGATTATCTCTCACCAGCGATTAAGTCCTATTAGCGTTTAACTAAATCCAGCGATTAGCTTTTTAGCGATTGGCTGTATTTAGCGATTACTTTTGGTCAGCGATTACTTTGGGTCTGCGATTATCTTTGGATAGCGATTAATTTCCTTTTCAGCGATTAACTTTTGGACTTGTGGTGGTTTTTAGCGATTTGCTAAGTTTGAGATTTCCTTGATTTGTTGACTACTTGTGCTTCGGGAAACGTTGTAACTTAAGTCGTTTCGATTAATTTGAATGTGACTTGACGTTGTGAGTGAATTCTTACGGCTTGACTTATCACAATCGAATATATTGTTACTTGACTTGTCTCGACTTGATTCTCAGCACAAATTGTGACTTATTTAAGCTCTCATTCTAAGTCTATTTCGCCTACTACGTCTTTCGGTTTTTCTCTGGTGAGTTTAGTAAAATCCCGGGAAAGATTATATTTCTCGGTTTAAGTCTCGAGTTGTAAAATCCCGTTTAAGACTACACCATGACAACTACGGCTTCAAATGATGATATACAAGCTGCTATATCCGATACCCAACTGATCAATGAACAGATCATGTCAACTAACTCAGATGCTGTCATTTCCGATATTCTCAAGCTGTACGAAGTGGTCAATGAGCAGATGACTCCAAATTCTTCACAACAAATGAATCTGTTTGAACCTGATGCAGCTAGGATGGAATCTGAGTACTCTGATTCAGAGCCGCAACAACCACAACAAGTACTTCACAAAGCAAATGAAAGCTGCACAGAATGTTTTCGACAACTTCACTCACACCTCTCGGTACTGCTAGAAGGAACTGGATTCAAAATGGGATTCGAACGTGCATTTGCAACACTCTTTGGTCAAGAGGTTCAGAACTTCATAGACACAATGATCCTTAACTTGGATCAGCTACAACAACAACTTGAACACGGAGTGATTTCAAAAACTGGATCCATGGCAGCTCTCTGTGTAATCAACAAACAACTCCAAGTGTTTATTGATTCTAAATTCAGTCTGGACTATGACTATGACAGTCAAAAGACGAAACAGTGTTTTGCTGATCACATGGGAATCGAGGTTGACATGTTTAGAATCACATTACTCTAGCTCATTGGTAATGTTAAAGAATACATCATACATAGAGCAACTCACAACCTGGAGCATGATTTCGAGGTAAAACGTGTCCGGTGCAATCATGTGAAAGTATTGGTGATTCGGGTACAGCATTGAATGATGGGTCAGGTGTCACAATATGCATAGGATCTGAGACTGAAGAGTCAGACACTACCAACCGTTCAGGGATTATTTTCACATGTGACATAGATGCAGATATCGGTCCAGTAAACGAACAAGTGTCATGTGTTGAGGTACCCCTAACTGTACATCATAATATGTTTTCTAATGAACGACTACATACTGATCATGATACGCCCACTTATGACACATGTTGGTTGAAAAAGTCTGACAACCAAGTCACTTCTGACTCAACAAATATGAATCATAAAGGGGAAGAAAATGATCAGGATGTGGTTCGTAATGATATGTCAATTTCTTGGTTCACAGCTGGGCCTTTTAAATCTAATGAAGTGGTTGATAAAGAGGTTTTTAATGAACTTTCAAAGAAGTTTTCACAACTTAAAAAACATTGCATTTCACTTGAAATTGCAATGCAACAGAAGGAATAAAACTTTCAAACTAACCAACCATGTAAAGATCCAGAACTTCCCAATTTCCATGAATATTTTATGATTAATGATTTGAAAGCCCAGTTAGACGTCAAAAACATGACAATCAACAACCTGAAAAACCATATTATTGAACTAAAAGCTAAACATGAGTACAACACACCAGAACTGCTAGAAACACTGAACTGAAACAAAAAGTGGCTGAATTACTTATGGAAAATGAGTCTTTGAAAATGAATTGCAAAACTCTGGATGAGTCAATCAAAGAAACGAGAACTAAGACAATTGAACAAACAACTTTTTTGACCGCCAAAAATGATGAATTCAAAGCTCAAATTCAAAAATTGGGATTCACAGTCACTGCTTTAAAAAACGAGCTGAGAAAAACCACTGGAAACTGTGCAACCCTTAAGTTTGTAAAACCATCAATCTTGGGAAAACCAGTGCTTCACTCAAAGAGAAACCAACCAGTGGTTAGACAACCAAATGCTTTTAAATCTGAACGTCCAAAAGCACCAAAAACTCGGTTTACCTCCCAAGTTGATGAGAAACGAGTTTTGATCAAACCCGACTCTTCACAACATAAACCCAATGAAAAGCGTGTTACAACTCATTTTAAGTCTCGTGCTCACATGCAAGATGGTCGAAATGTTTTCACACCTAATGGTTACCCCCAATCTACTAAGTTCAGAAACAAATACAAAAGTACAGTGCCCTTTAAACATAGTCAAAGGAGAGTTGGAAACAAAACTTCTCACCCTAAGAATAACATAGTACATAAGAAACCTTATATGAGTAGACCCTTCCTGAGGTGGGTACCTACGGGGAGAATGTTCATGATGAATGGTCTCAAATGGTCATGTGCTTGTAAACCCATATCAAATGACAAGAAACTCCTTGAGAACATCAAATGTNACCCCCAATCTACTAAGTTCAGAAACAAATACAAAAGTACAGTGCCCTTTAAACATAGTCAAAGGAGAGTTGGAAACAAAACTTCTCACCCTAAGAATAACATAGTACATAAGAAACCTTATATGAGTAGACCCTTCCTGAGGTGGGTACCTACGGGGAGAATGTTCATGATGAATGGTCTCAAATGGTCATGTGCTTGTAAACCCATATCAAATGACAAGAAACTCCTTGAGAACATCAAATGTGCGGGTCACCATCAGCAATGTGCTAATTCTTCTGCTGGACATGTCACTAAGAGAGCCCAAATATGGCGACCAAAGGCCCAGATATCTCCTAACTTAGGAGATCAGATTTCTCCCTGATGTGGACTATCCAGGACTCCTGATTATTGCTTATCAGGACTCGAGTTTCACCAGTTTTTTTTCTTCTTCTCATATCCTTGTGCATATAGCAATCTATACTAAGTATATACGTAGCCTATTTTTTCTTTAATTCTCTTTTACTGTTGTATAAGGTAGTTTCACTTAAGTACAATAATTTGTGTCTTTATCTTATCATTACTTCATATGGTAAATCTGCTCTACTCGGATTACTTTACATCCGGGGTCAATCTGACATCATGTGGGATATTTCTTTTCTTCTTCTTTTCAATCAATGATCTCAGATTTTGTATCTAATCATTGCTTGAGGGAGAGAAGTAATCGTTATTGGGTTATATGTTGTCATTCTGTGTGGTGCTACATGTTCAAATGTTTGCCCTGTGATATGAGTATTCTTGTGGTAGCTTGGGTTCGTTGTTTAAATTTTTAAGTATTACTTGATGTTATGTGGCTGTCTAGTAAGTTGAAGGGCTAGTTTTGCATAGGTATAAAAGATACTTGTTGCAATGAACTAGTACATGGACCTTTTTTGCAATTAAGTGATGCTGATAGCGATTAACTAGTACAAGGACCTATTATCTAATTATGTGATAGTTGAGTGAGCCCCCCCTTTAAAAGGTATAGCGATTATCTCATTTCTCACTTTTTCAAAAATACCTAATCGCTTACCTCACTCATTTCTCTCTCAATCTAATCGCTGTCTTCCAATCGAACGTTTGTTTTCTTCCATTGATTTCCATAGGTTTGTATATCCTTTTCTATCAATGTTTTAATCTGCATACCTAGGAATTTACCTAACGAACTTTTATGTAATGATCTTGGTTTAGGTGTTGATCTCCCTCGTTTCTTTCTGCCAATTTGGTTAGTGTAGTTGTAATTGATATATGTTCTTGTTGCTTGTTTTCATTCGACACTAATCCTTCATCTTATATTTGAGCATGTTAGATATTGTAGGGATTAGGCTAGTTTGCTCTTGATTGCGTTTAAGTAAGTTTTGGGGTTTCTTCTGCTCTCGGTTGAATTGGGTTTTCTTGTTAGTGTTTAGGAATGATAAGTATCTTTGACCATCGATTAGTATTCTTGATAGCGTTTAAATGAGGGTCGTTTGTTAAAAGCTGCTATGATGATCATATTGCGTTGGTGATTGTGTGTTTGAGTGTATTTTTTTAGTATTGTTTGGATTTAATGCATTGATGTTTGAGGTTTTGGTTAGGATTTTGATTGATTGTGTGCATGATTCAAGATCGTGAGTGTTGCGTATGCTGTGTTCTTGATAGCGACTAAGTGGTTTCTTGATAGCGTTTAAGTTCTGGGTGTTTCTTGATAGCGATTAATTCAGACTACGTTTTAACCCGATAGCGTTTATCTCCCTTAAGCGTTTAACTCTGTTAAGCGATTAACTTTATTAGCGATTAAACTCTGAATGTCTAACTCGGCTAGCGATTAACTCTGTTAAGCGTTTAGCTCGGGTAGCGTTTAACACAGCTAGCGTTTAACTCTGTTAGCGTTTAGTTTTACTAGCGATTAACTCTGTTAGCGTTTAACTCTGTTAGCGCTTAACTCATCTAGCGTTTAACTCAGTTAGCGATTAACTCTGTTAGTCTCTGGTCTAACTTGCGTTTAACTCAGTTAGCGATTAACTTTGTTAGCGTTTATCTTGTCTTGCGTTTAACTCTGTTAGCGTTTAACCCTATTAGCGACTTTCTCTGCTAGCGTTTAACTTAGTTTGGGTTTTTATCGGACTACGTTTAAATTCCAGTAGCGTTTTGCTTGCAATCTTGTCTGTGCTTTACTTATGTATCTTTTGTAGTGTGTCATGTTTGGTGTCTGTATTCTGCTTGTTGCTTTCAATACTGTGTCTATAATCTCTTGGACATAATCGTGTTAACTGATATTCATAATTACTTTTGTCTCTTCGGGTGTTTGTGGAACTTGCAGTAATAATGTCTGATTTAAATGTCGAGAGCTCACCAGCACAACCACTTGGCCCACCTACTCGTACGGATGATAAAATCTTACCTCATGTCAAATGGGTGGCAATTGGCAAAAGTAATTGTTATCTAAAGGCAGACAAACCACATAAGCACCCAATATTCAAAGTAGCACTGGATTTACTAAAGCAGACATCTTTCTTCCGAGCATGACAGGATTACTGGTACCTATAGATGCCAGCTGGACGAACAGTGGGTAAACATCACCAAAGAAACTCTTGGCAGTGCCTTACAGATCCTGCCCACTGGAGATAATGTTGAATATACTGCTCCACCAAATCCAGCAACCCTTCTGAACTTTGTCAATGAACTTGGTTATCCATCCAAGGTCACCACATTATCATCGGTCATCACTAATGACATGTACCAACCATGGAGAGCCATCATCAGCCGTCTCAATCTGTGTCTCACTGGCAAAACCTCCGGGTACGAGAGACTTAGAGCTCCATCACTTCAGATTCTTTGGGGCATAGTCAATGGTGAGAATATTGACTATGTTGAACGTATCTGGGAAGAGTTCTCTCATTCTATACACTCATTTCTTGAAGATAAGGCAAATCTGGAGGCTCATAAGGAAGCCAAAAAGAAGTTGACCAAACTTCTAATTCCTAGTATTCGTTTCACCAAGTTGATCATTGTTCGCCTTCAAAAAACCCTAAAGTTTCATTCCAGGAGTGAATCACCATTACACCTTTCATCCGATGAGAATGTCATGGGGTTTCTTAAATATACTGCCAAGGGAACTACACAAATTGTCTTCGGCATGGCTATACCAGTGACTCTGCTCATACAAGACATACTCAAAGCCTCGTACTATAATGAGTATGTCAAATTATTGTCTGCCAGTCAAAAGGTCGAGCCAAGCAAGTCTTCGTCCAAGAAACGAAAGAAGGAGACTCCCTCAGCTGTCTCCTCAGAACGTAGCAAGAAGAGCAAAAAGGGCAACAAGGACAAGCAATCAGATCCAAAGGAAGCCGAAACCAAAGATACTCCTAGAGATGATCCTGAGCCTGACGACATGCTTAATGTTGAAGAAATGATGGTACAACGAGCGGTTCAGGATAGTCTCATTGACTCTGGTATACCACAGGGTCATTCTGTCAAAGGAGTAATCATCTCTGAGCCTGAACCGGATTCTGGCAACATACCGCAACTTCATCATGTCGAGGGTAAAGGTAAAGAGATTGCAACAGATGAACAGGCCGCACATACTCTGTTGAAATTCTCATCTCCAGATTCCAAGTCTACAACATCACAGTTTATCTTTAAAAGGCGGTCACCCGAACCATCATCAACCAAAACCACTGCTGATAAGACAGTTTCTACATCACTAACTCTTGAACAAGTGGCAGAGTCAAGTGCATCTGAATCTGAAGCCGATCAGCCACACATGTTGGAGGACTCACCTCTAATGTCAAAAGAAGTCACCAGTGACAAGCCACCTCAGGAGCTGGAAGGAGTAACGGAGACTCCATTAGACACTCTTCATGCTGAATATGTCTCCACTGTGTATCCTGGGGTGGAAGATAATCTCAAGTTGAAATCAGATGACCAAAAGATTGCTGTGGAACCTGATAGCTCTACTGGAAATCTTGCATCCTACAAAAACTTTGAAGCATACGGTGATCAATTTTTGGTAGACAAACCAAATGAATCAGAGGCTGACAAATCGGGAGAAGAACACGAAGAAGCTATCTCAATGGTTGATGTCCCGATTCAACAAGACATCTCCAACACACCTACCTTTATTGTACCAACAACTACGGCTGAACCTGCCAAAACAGGGCCCACTCCCGCTATCATCACACCTTCTATAACCACCACTACCACCAAAACCACAACACCACCGACCACCAAGAGCAAGTCTAAACCTGGTGTGGAGGAGCTGATGGAAATTACAGCTGGAATTGTCGACGACAATAATGACATCAATGAGAAGCTGTCAAAGCATGAAGTAGTTCTGAGGAGTATAATTGATCTTAAACTGCCTCATACCCTCAAGAATCTCGATGACAGGGTACTTAAGCTGGAACATCTAAACATTGATCGTTTAGTGTCAAAGGCCATCGATGAACAAGTCGAAGAAGCTGTTAGCACTGCCCTTGAAGCTCCCCTCAGATCACGATTCAGAGATCTACCCGTTGCAGATATGAAGATCATTTTGCAACACAGCATGTACGAAAGCAATCTGCACAAAGGGCATGAGGCACATGCCAGACTATATGAAGCGTTGGATGCTTCCATTAAACAAGATGATGCCGAACAGCATGCCAAAGATATGGAAAGAGAACGGGAAAGAAAAAGGAAGCGTCAAGGTCAATCAAAGCCTCCATCAGACTCACCATCATATCCTCCACCACCACCTCCACCCGGTTCATCTGGACCCACAGGAACATCCGGTCACTCTGGAGGTTCTGTGGGTAAAACAATGCCACCACCTCCACCTTCTTCATCAAGGAAGCACTCTTCTAAGAAATCTGACAAGTCATCTTCAACAAAGCAAGCTTAGCATGCAACACATGCGGCATGGACTACGATTGACACTGGAATGGCTGACATGGCTTCACTGATTCATGATGATCGGGTTATTAATGAAGAATCAATTGTGTCTCATGCCGAAGCATCTTCGGATGAAGATGATGATGATGCATCTACGGCCCATATAACGCAAAAGGATAAGTGGTGGCAATCACTCTCTAGAGACGATGACTCACCTCTTGTCGAATTGACCAAAGATGAGCTGAAGGCGTGTGTGAGACCCAAAGTAGATAAGCTACCGACTACTGAGCCAACTTGGTCAGTTTCTCTTTCAGATCAACCAGTCTCAGACAACAACTGGGCCAATGTCATAACCAACAGCTTTGCTCCTCCAGCCAAAAACTCACTGCTCTCACAAACTGGAGATATGGGAACCTTCATTGCATGGTTTTGTAAGCAGCGAGGAATTGCAAAATTGACGCAGAAAGATCTGGAAGGACCAGCATATGACATTTTCAATGTCTTTCATTCTGATGTGACTCACCTTCAATTTCAGATGGAGGAGTGCCACAAGATGTTCAATGATCCTGTCGATGAAGTAATCACTCACCACAACTACAGCAAGCCACTCCCATTGGGTGGATCTCCTGGTCATGTCACTATACAGGCCGACTTCTTCTTCAACAAGGATCTAGAATATCTTCGGTTCGGCAGCAAGCAGCGTAAGTATGCATTGTCCATTACCAAGATGAAAGTTGCACGCTACAGAGACATTGGTCTGGAGCAAATGGTACCTGACGGGATATGGATAAAGGAAGAGTGTGAGTATGATGTTCCAGCAGATCTTGGAATATCTCATTGGTGGTTCAAGAAGCAGCAGTTCTATGTTGAAAGATTCAAAGCCAAGGGTGATAAGAAATATGTTCGTTCGCCACTTTAAATCATCAGTGTGGTCAAAGTCAAGATACACTCTATCTATGGGTATGATTTCTTGAAGTCCATTGTTCTACGCCGTGCAGATCTTTAGGACTACGAGATCTCTGAAGGTGATTTCAAGCATCTCCGTCCCAATGACTTCGAAGACTTGTATCTACTTCACATCCAAGGAAAACTGCATCATTTAGCACCCAATGAAAAGAAGACACTTGTGTTTGCGGTTCTTCATTGGATAAGGGGTCTAGTCATTAGGAAGCGAGTCGAAGACCTTCAGCTTGGCATCGAAAGTTATCTGAAGCAACTGAATCTCACTAAACCACAATGGGAAGTCGGTGACTTGGAACCGGTAGCTGACTACACTGTCATTGACTCTCCAAGAGCTGTGGTGTTTAGAGACAAGTATAATGTTCCCGTGGTCATGCGTCTTGAAGAACTACACAAGTTCAGCGATGGCACGTTGGAAATGGTCGACGATGCATTGGACTTCCGTGTGAAAGAATATCAAGTCTACTCAACCAGGCCCGGAAGATATACCAACCAATGGACGGATCATGACTTGAAGCTGAACAGCAGGTTTTTGAATGTCATTCGACACCGGCTAAAGATGAGGAAGATCTATCGCAGCCTCGAGTGCTACGTGGGTGGTAGAGTTCGTGAAGGTGACTACATGCTCCTTCGAAGAACTGACTGAATCGTTGGGATCTTCTTCTGATATCACCTAGTTTTACTTGAAATTTTGGGTGATGTAACAGTGACAATATGTAAACATTGAACTTCAAGTATATATATTATTATGTATGTTTGTGATTGTTATATCTTTCACTGTGTGCGGATACATCGAAATGTTGTACGTATCAGTGCATCATTTCTTGAAAAAGAAGAGAAGTCTTCTTTCATCCCAAAATCTCTCTCTTTTATGATTCTTCAAGAGAGTTTTTGTGGTTTACAAGGTGGCTATTGGACTTAAATTTTCACAAATACCTTGCCGCTCAACTTAATGACTATAGCTCTTTAAATAGAAAACGGGTCATTAATTGAGGGGGAGCGTATTTTCTCAAAATTTTTGCACCTTTAAAAACTTTGTGCACCAGCAGCAGTGAATAAGTGTCTCAAAAATCAGTACATGTTAAAATTTTACCACATTTTCTCCCATTTTTTGGTAAAATCATTTAAATCAATTGGGATCACAAAATCTCAAAAGATTTGAAATTTTTTGATCAGGGGAGAGAATGTGATTTAAATATGAAATCTGATTTAAAATGTGATGTTTTTGGACTATAATGTACGCTCTCCCGTATGTGCTAAAATTTTTAAGGTTTTTAAATTTTAAACTTGTACCAATGCACATATTGAGGGGGAGCAAAATGGTTTGTGATGAATAAAAAGTTTGGCATCCCATATGAGTGTGGCTCAGATTTGACTCATGAATTGACGAAACACAAACTTTGAATTTGAAACGATATATCCTAGTAGAAAGTACCGTTTCGAGAAACTCTTATAAGATGTGTACTTTGACGGGTCTAACTTCCTTTTTAAGGAATGTTAACAACTACAAGTTAGTTATTAGGGCTAGTTATCACCTAAAAGCTGATAATGTATCTCTTTAACTAAGCAACGTAAAAGTGTCCCTAGGGTACATGTCTATTAAGAGTGGATCAATTCAAAAGTGCAACTCACCCCGACATGTGCAAATTTCTATCAAAAAAACCCATGAGCACATGTTAAGGGGGAGCATTTGAAAATCATAAAACTCTCAAAGTGTTAGAAAAATGGTGTTTCTTAATCATAAACACTTTGAGAGAATTTTCAATGATCTGTTTAAATGGCGATTGTGGAAAGATACCAAAAGACCGACCAATTTACTTTAATGCATGGAGTTATAAGGATGGTAAGGTTAGGTATGAGTTCCCATGATCCACCAGAACCGGAGGGATCTTCCCAGGGACAATCCGATAGATTGAATAGAAATCCTTAGGAACGATTAAAAAAAGAGAAAAGTGAGAAAGGGAAGAGTACCGACTGAGATAGAGCTAGAACTGGAACAAACCCAACAAGGTTCTAGTAATGAAGTCTCGGTAAGCATTGAAGGGGTTGAAGAATTAAAAAGAAATGAATTGAGAAAGGGTGAAAAGAAATAGCCCTCCAATTATTCAACCTTAGGGCAGAAACCGGGTTCAATTCATATGCCACTGATTGTGACTAAGGTAACATCAGTATTGAAGACAAGACGTCATGGACCCAGTGACGCACTGCACTAAACCTCCCTACCACTCAAGTTCTCTCAAAAGAGCTTGTTTCATTCTCACGGGGAACCCTGTGCAATGTATCGACCGCTTATTGCGAGCTATGTTGATACCTAAACAGGAGACGCCTCCCCGGTCTCCAAGAGCGGATCAAAATGCACTATTGAGTCTAGAGCCAAAGAGATCATCCTTAAATCTCACTAGGACACACTTCCAATATGCTTATTGTTTCACACAATGTGGAAAGTAAGACAAAATATTTAGAGTCCTATGCATTATCCTGGTGGTATTGCCAGAACATCCGAGTGATATGAAAATATTCACAATGAAGATGGAAATCCTTCTAGAGCGAACATCACACAAGCTCTTGGTAGGTGACATGTGAGATCCTGCAAGGATCAAGCTTGTGAAACCTAGAAAGCAACGATGGTGCGATTCACAAATGAATCAAACTTGTTCCAGGGAATGAATTGACGAATACTTTTTGAAAACCCGTCGATGTGCTCAACATTGATTTTCTAGCACATCGACTGCGCACAAATTTTCAAACAAAAGTATTTATGATTGTAATATGATCCTGCTTACAAAACGGTCGCCGTGTTACAAAAAAAAAATTCTTTATCGGGTAATACGAGACTGCTTTTTCTTGGAAAACGATTTCTCATCAATCAGTGAATCTCAATTCACTGATTCACTCATTCTGTGTTGTCTACTTTGAGACGCTCCGGTTTGAGAACGGCTAGCACAGCTGCGAAACCCTGTCAAGGAGATTCTTCGGAATTCTACCTGATCACAGGCAGTAGAAATACTGATCAATGGGGAACCGTGGTTCTTGCAACCCTATTCGACGAGAGTGAACAAAGACACTTTCATTTTATTGCTAATTGTTTTATGCAGGAACAAATGGCGGTTGCAGTTGATGGTCGATGAGGCATCGTGGATACAGCATATCAAAAGATGTCAATTCAAATCTGCATGCTCACAATGCCAACTCATTCTCTATAAAGATCACGAATAATAAGGGACTCACAACAATACTTCCGCAACTCTGATACAAAGTCTCTTAAAATAGAAGAATGTGAGCATGCCGGCCCAAAAGTCACAACCTCACATGATGGTAATACAACAAAGGTTGATTTGGAGATTTACGGTGCCTGATNATCGTGGATACAGCAGATCAAAAGATGTCAATTCATAGCCGCATGCTCACAATGCCAACTCATTCTCTATAAAGATCACGAATAATAAGGGACTCACAACAATACTTCCGCAACTCTGATACAAAGTCTCTTAAAATAGAAGAATGTGAGCATGCCGGCCCAAAAGTCACAACCTCACATGATGGTAATACAACAAAGGTTGATTTGGAGATTTACGGTGCCTGATGATCTCAAAAGAAAGCTCAAATATCACACAAGTCAAAGGTACTCATGCTCAAAGATGGTCACTACATCACATGGAGACATTTCTACTCAAAGATGACTTGAAGGTACTCATTTGGATGATGAACTCGAAGCAATGCCAAAGATCATCCTACACATCAAACAAGTCATCTCGAGTCCGCTGCTGAAAGCACAAAGTTCTCACAATGAAGAATCAACAACTACGAGCTGCAAAGATATCGATAAAGATCTTAATGCTGGAATTCCAGATTTAATTTCTGGGGTGACCTCCCTTAGGGGGAGATTGTTAGGAATACATTTTTCTGATTGAAGATTCGGTCACCCAAAGTATTGTTAAGCATCATGTAGCTCGTAGTATTTAATGTATTAGTTATAAAGTAGTATAGTATTAGTTAGTATTCGTGGTGTCGGGTCGGGTCTTTTACCCTCTGTCAGCCCGCTCCACAGCCTAGTAGAGGCATTCATTCGGTTGTAAGTATAAATACCTTCTCCCACCAAGGGAGAAGGTTGGACCTTTCATTAGTAATACACATTTTCTCTTGTTCCTTCTCTCTCTAAAAGGCTCCCACTTCTTATCTTTCTCTCTCTAGTTTTTCTTATAACATTCGATCCATTAACCTCAAGAACCAACCATGTTATGTTTATGAGTATCCTACACGAACACAGGTAATGTAAGGAAACACACTTTGCCTAAAGTAACTAACCATGGATTTTAATCTACAGGGTAGGCTAAGGTGTAAGGGTGTAACGAAACATTTTAACAAAGGTGTAAGAAACGAAAGGAATGGCTCTGCGGGTTTTTCTAGGGGTATCTTACTCTAAAAGTGAGATTAAACAAAAGGGTTTATACGGGGGTTAACTAACCAGTGTAGCTAGTTAATATCACATAACATATAAAGGCTTTTTGGGTGTAATCCTAGAAATTTACCAAGTTAGAAAAGTCACTCCAATTATATCAATAATACTCATTATGGTGGTCTCGAATAGTATACAAGCCAAGTTTTAAAGTTTACAAGTCACCGGCACACTAAAGTTTTAATCTTTTGAAGAAATAAGGTTATGTGTGCGGTTATGTAATTTAGACATAAACAAAAACATGCTAAAAAATTTTAAATTTTGGTATATTAAGCGCATTTTAAGCATATTTTGAAAAGGTTTGGGACAAGTAAGCATTGACAAGTAAGCATTCTAATTCTCCATCCCCCCACTTAAGTTAAACAACGTCCTCGTTGTTTGTGCTAACGGTTAAAAACTGGAAAATAAAAGAATTAGAATGAAAAAAACTCCCCTGATATTTGCTTGGAATGATCCTCCATTATGCGTTTTATGAGCAAAAATCTACTTTCTTGTGGATGAGAAACGTTTACGCTTTATCATCGATGTTCCACAGAAAGTACAGAAATCTATAATACCACCTAAACTTTAACACACCTGAGTTAAGAAGGTTCAAACTTGCATAATACATTAGTAGTTAGAAAAATAAAACTGTAAATCATCAGGTCAGTCGATGCGCCGCATCCTATGGAAGAGGATGCGCCGTATCGACCCTGGAATTAATACGAATCAGAATAAAAGATGCGTCGCATCCTTAACCAGGGATGCGCCACATTAAATAAACTAACAGAATGTTTTAAAGTCAAAAATAAAAATGCAGAAAAATAAAATAAGATATGACCTGTGCAGATGATACGCCGCATCTTATGATGGAAATGCGCCGCATCTACTACAGGTCTGACAGACTCGACAAAAAACAGAAAATAAGGTAAAGATATCCGGGTTGTCTCCCGGTCAGCACTTGTATTTATTCCAGAGTCTTCAAGTTAGACTCACATTCAGCTCTCATTCCAATATGTCGGGTTCGAACTCTACCACCTCGTTCTCCGTTTCGTCAATTTGATTATCAAAGTACTTTTTTACTCTTTGTAGATCTTAGTGTTTTTGTAGGCCTCATCTCTTAGCTCGTAGAGTTCATTGAGTTGCATAAATCGGTTCTTGGTGGCAGCTTCCATATCCATGTTACAACGCTTCAAAGCCCAATATGCTCCGAGTTCAATTTCGACTGGTAGGTGGCATGCTTTTCCATACACAAGACGGAATGGAGTACATCCCGTCGGTGTCTTATAAGCGGTACGAAATGCCCATAGGGCGTCATTTAACTTATCTGACCACCCTTTCGGATTGTATCCAGTTGTCTTTTCGAGAATGCGCTTCATGGCCCGATTGGTAACTTCAGTTTGCCTATTGGATTGAGGATGGTATGCAGTGGAAACCCTGTGATATACTCCATACTTTTGCAAAGCTCTTCCTAGATGGTGATTACAAAAGTGTGTTCCCCTATCACTAATCAACGCTTTAGGAACTCCAAATCTAGCGAATAAATTTTGCAAAAATTTTAGCACTACCTTGCTATCGTTTGTTGGTAATGCTTATGCTTCGACCCATTTTGATACGTAATCAACGGCTACTAAAATATACTTATTACCTTGTTGGGAATATAGCTAACAGTTACCACTGATAAACTTGTGGAAGACACTGCTGAAGAATGCACTAGCAGTGGAAACACATTACCACTGCTAGTACATATTATTACCACTGTTGTTAGGATAACTGTTATGTATTCGTATATAGATAAATATAGAAAAGATCTTGTGTATATTCTATTCAGTTAGTTTTATATTTATCTTGTAAAGGACTCCTTGTGCTATAAAAGGAGGTCCTAGGTCATTGTTCTAGGTACGTATCAACATTAGAAAGCTTCAAGGTGTAACCCTAGTGATAAGCAAGATCACTCATATTATTATCAATAATATTGAAGCTTTGTGTTAAACTTACAACTGTTCTCACTTACATTACATCATACAATTAATATTCTAAGTATTGTTAAGTATATTCCGCGTGCTTAATAATATAACTCAAAGTATCACTCTAACACAAGGCGTGTGTTTAGATCCTACATACCTTTAGATTTCGGAAACGGTCCCATGAAGTCTAATCCCCATAAATCGAAAACTTCACATACCTGGATATAGTTTTGTGGCATTTCGTTTCTTGATGTAATATTTCCAGATCGTTGACACGCATCACATCCTTTTATATAATCTTTTGCATCATCGAGGATAATGGGCCAATAAAATCCTGCGTCAAGGATTTTCCTTCTTGTAACAATGGCACCATGATGTCCCCCTGTTGGTCCCGAATGGCAATGTGCTAATATTTCAGGGATATCATCTCCATCTACGCATCTTCGTATAATATTGTCAGGACATAGTTTAAAGGCATATGGTTCATCCCAAATATATTCACTAGCATGATTTAGAAATCTTCTTTTCTCATAAGATGTTAACCCTTTTGGAATTTCATTTGCAACAATAAAGTTGACATAATCGGCATACCATGGTGTATTATCTCTCCCTTTAATTCTTACCATCATAAGGTGTTCATCGGGAAAGTCATCAGCTATTTCCCTTTCATCAAGTACCTCCATATCAGGGTTTTCTAATCTAGACAAGTGGTCATCAGCTAGATTTTCGGCTCCTTTTTTATCTTTAATTTCAATATCAAATCCTTGGAGCGATAAAACCCACCTAATAAGCCTTGGCTTGGCATCCTGTTTATTAAACAGATACTTCAAAGCAGAATGGTCAGTGTAAACCATAGTTTTTGACAATATAAGATATGACCGAAATTTATCGAATGCAAAAACTACTGCTAGAAGTTCCTTTTCAGTGGTGGTGTAATGTCTTGGGCATTATTTAAAGTTTTGCTAGCATAATAAATTGGCTTAAATTTCTTTTCTATCTTTTGGCCGAGTACGGCTCCTACGGCATAATCACTAGCATCACACATTAGTTCAAAAGGTAGATTCCAATCTGGCGAAATTATAATAGGTGCAGTAGTTAATTTTTCTTTTAGTACATTAAATGCCTTTTTGCAATCCTCGGAAAAATCAAACTTCGCATCTTTTAGTAATAGTTGAGTCATAGGCCTAGATATCATTGAAAAATCCTTTATGAACCTACGATAAAATCCAGCATGTCCAAAGAAACTTCTAACACCTTTTACATTAGTAGGGTAAGGTAATTTGGCAATTACATCAATTTTAGCTTTGTCAACTTCTATACCTTTTCCAGAAATTTTATGTCCTAACACAATTCCCTCTCTAAGCATAAAGTGACATTTTTCCCAATTAAGAACAAGGTTAGTTTCTTCACATCTAGCAAGCATTTTATCAACTTTAAAGAGACAATCACTAAATGAGTTACTGAACACTGAGAAATCATTCATGAAGACTTCCATAAAGTCTTCTACCATATCATGGAAGATAGCCGTCATACATCATTGGAAGGTTGCAGGAGCGTTACATAACCCGAACGGCATTCTTCTAGGGCGAAGGTTCCATAAGGGCAGGTGAAAGTCGTCTTTTCTTGATCTTCGGGAGCAATGGGTATTTGGAAGAAACCTGAAAAACCATCTAAAAAGCAATAATAATCATATCCTGATAGTCTTTCTAACATTTGATCAATAAATGGAAGAGGGAAGTGATCTTTTCGCGTAGCATCATTGAGTTTGCGGTAATCGATGCAAACTCTCCATCCAGTAACAGTTCTAGATGGAATTAGCTCATTGTCGTTATTGAGTACCACCGTCATTCCACCTTTCTTTGGCACAATGTTGATGGGACTGACCCACGAACTGTTAGAAATTGGGTAGATGAGTCCAGAGTCAAGTAATTTCATAATTTCATTTTTACCACATCTTGGACTTTTGGATTCAAACGCCTTTGGGGTTGAACAGTTGGTTTGAACTCATCCTCCATAAGGATCTTATGCGTACAGAATGACGGGCTAATTCCCTTGATATCAGACATTTCCATGCTAATGCTCCTCTACGTTTATATAATACCTGCAAAAGGGATTCTTTTTCTTTTGGCGTTAAGTTAGATGCAATAATAACGGGTGAATTAGTATTCCCATTTAAATAAGCATACTCTAAAGTAGAAGGAAGATCCTTAAGTACAGGTTTAAAATCATCAATCTCATTAGCACTAGCGGAATAAACTTGTTCTTTTATTATGTCGCTGCTGTTATCAGATAGATGCGGCGCATCAGCATTGCTGATGCGCCGTATTGAGTTACAAACAGCAGAATCAACAGCGAAGTCATTAATAAAAGGATTTTCATCGACTTGATCTTCTATAGCAATGGTATCTTCTAAGTTTTTAAGCAAAAAAGAATCATGTAAATCATTTTTTAACAATTCTTGAGTAAATTGATTAATGGTGTCATCAGAAGCATCGACATGATAACATTCATCATCTTCAGAACTAGTTTTACTCATAGATTGTTCCATATTAAATTCAACCTCGTCTTTACCTATAGTAAGAGTTATCTTTTTATTAAAAACATCACTCATGGCTCTAGCAGTGGCTAAAAAGGGTCGTCCTAAAATTATAGGCGTCCTAGAATTTTCAGGCATATTCAGGATAACGAAATCAATAGGTAGTTCAAATTTATCAACTTTTATTAATGTGTTTTCAGCTATTCCTAATGGGTATTGTATTGACCTATCAGCTAGTTCTAAGCACATCCTAGTAGGTTTTGGTTCACCAAGGCCTAATTTTTCATACATAGCGGAGGGTATAAGACTTATACTAGCTCCTAGGTCTGCTAAAGTATTTCCAATATATAAATTTTTAATTCGACAAGGAATAGTGAAACTCCCTGGATCCTTTTCTTTAGATGGAAGTTTGTTGAGCAAGGCTGCTGAGCTTCTTTCCCCCATTGTCACAGTGCAAGCCTCTTAGAGTTTTGACTTGTTGGTTAGCAAGCTTTTCAGATATTTAGCATATTTTGGCATTTGCACTAGGGCTTCCATAAACGGTATGCTTAGTTGCAGCTGCTTGAGATTTTCCAGGAACTTTCTTTGATAGGCATCTTCTTTTTCCTTCCTCGACCTATGTGGAAAAGGAAGTGTTGATCGTTTTGGTTCAACAGAAGGTTCTTTTCTAATTTCAGGTTCTGGATTAGTCTCATTTGGTTGTTCTTGCTCAGATGGTGCAGATCCAGAGGAAATGTTGTTTGTGTTGTTATCCTCAGGTGTTTCTCCGATTTGAAAGGTTGACTTTCCGCCTCTAGTAGTAATTCCTTTCAAGTCGTGCTTCACCAAAAGAACCCTGTTAAGTACTTTTGACAATTGGTGCACTTCAATTGCCAATCTATTAATCATGTTGTTTTGTTCCTTTAGTAGCAGCTCGTGACTAGCCTTGAATTCATTAATAAAATTTATTGCTTCATGATGTTCTCTTTCATTTGCATGAACGATCATTAGCGTAAACTCTTCCATAGTAAGGCTTCTTCGAGGTCTTCCGAATCAGTTGGGGAAAATATCAAACATCGTTCCTGAAAATCAAAAACAGGTAGATTTCAAAGTAAAAACTTCCTAATGTAAAGGTAAGTTAGAATATTTTCCATTCAGGTATAAAAATAAAAGTTACTGATATCTGTAGTAGATGCGCCGTATCCTGGAAAAGGGATACGCCGTATCTTATTTTGTTAAAATTAAATCAGACTTTTATTTAGAAAATATATACGCCTCTTTAAAAATAAGAGTGCGCCGTATCTTGTTAAATATAAAAAATCGATTATATTTATAAAAATTAAATGTGTCGTATTAGGAGAAACTAATGCGCCGTATTTTCGTTACGTCTCAAAATACAAGATTTTTGATTCAGTAGATGCGCCGTATCGATAAAGATCGATGCGCCGCTTCTGTTTAATAATTCGAAAATTGTTTTTAACTTAAATATTAAATACGCCGTATCTGTTAAAACAGATGCGCCGCATGGCGTTAGGGTTTCGAAAAAATTTCTTATTAAAAACAGAATACGCCGTATCTTGGGAAAAAGATGCGTCGTACTCGAATTATTAAACGCGTTGTATTTTAAAATTATTAAAACGCAATACGCCGCATCTGAGAAAACAGATGCGCCGTATCGTTTGTATCAGCACAATACAACGACAACAGTTATGTAGAAAATTACATAAAATAAAATAAAAATAAAAACAAACAAAAAATTACAGAAAATAAAAACACACAAAAACAGTAAAATATGCAAATTATACAATGAATGCAATCTATCTAATATACAACAAGTTAGTGGTTAGAATCTAAAAATCTAATAAAAAAGAAAAACCTAATTAAAATACTAATCAGATTAACAGATAATAACAATTCACTCCCCGGCANCGCAATACGCCGCATCTGAGAAAACAGATGCGCCGTATCGTTTGTATCAGCACAATACAACGACAACAGTTATGTAGAAAATTACATAAAATAAAATAAAAATAAAAACAAACAAAAAATTACAGAAAATAAAAACACACAAAAACAGTAAAATATGCAAATTATACAATGAATGCAATCTATCTAATATACAACAAGTTAGTGGTTAGAATCTAAAAATCTAATAAAAAAGAAAAACCTAATTAAAATACTAATCAGATTAACAGATAATAACAATTCACTCCCCGGCAAAAGCGCCAAAAACTTAATGCGCGTGATGTGTCGTTGCGGTTTAGCAGTATTAATGCCTACTCAAGTTTTAAATTTATATTTAGCCGACTTATCAATAACACGCACACACTTAACGAGCAGTGTACCCGGTCAGTTTGTATATAATGGTAAGTAGAGTGTCGATCACTAAGAGCGGAACGTATTATCTAGTTATCCTAATCAGTATTTTAATATCCTAAGTTAGTTTTACAGCCTAATCTAACGAAAGGGGATTCAGCCTGAGAGACTGGCACAGATAGGGATGGCAACGGGGCGGGGAATATCGGGGATTGTATTTACCATCCCCATCCCCGTTTCTCACTCCCATCCCCATCCCCGCCTCCATCCCCATCGGGGAATCGTTTTGCATCCCCATCCCCATCGGGGATCGGGGATCCCCACGGGGATTCGGGGATTTTCGGCCCTTATGAATTAAGCATAAAAATGACAAAAGTAATCAAAAATATAAAGAATTGACCCATAAAATGTCTCAAAAAGCGTACATTGTACATAGTTGGATTAATTAAAATGTCATTCAACTTTGAAACATTGTATATATTGGAACATCACATATAATATGAAAATAGAGTGCATCGAATGAGTGTTTTCGGACAAAATATTGGTTGGATAATACGTAGTTAGTGCTTTAACTTTTTAAAATATTTGATGATTTTGATCCATTAATTGTCACATACACATACTAAAATATACTTTGAGTATAATATTTGTCAATACTCACTACCATATACATATACAAGTACATTTAGTATTAATATACATATAATTTATATATTTGTACATTAAAAAGTTCGGGTTCGGGTTCGGGGTCGGGGATTTATGCTATCCCCATCCCCGCTCCATCCCCTGTTTTATAATTCGGGGATTCCCCGTCCCCATCCCCATCCCCGGTCAACTCGGGGATTCCCCAGTCAACTCGGGTTTAGGGATCGGGTTCCCCGTCGGGTACGGATTTTTTTGCCATCCCTAGGCACAGATTGGTTATATTAAACAGTAAATTAAACTAATGAGCACGAATCAGCGAATAGCATACACGTACACAGATAGATAATTAGAGACTATAAGAAGACCTGTCCTGATAATTAAGTAGCTTGTCACTTGTTTTATTGCTAGTTTTATATGAAGTGTATATTAATTAAACCTATCTCGTTGGTTTCATTATATCGGCGAGTAAACCCTTAATGATTACTTATTACTATCCTATTTATCCAAAGACTTCAGATTAAATAGGCGAGGAAGGGGTATGGCAGCCCAGGCAATGCTCAGGTAGACACAGAGGTTATCAAAGCACTAATATAAATTCACCAAAGACATCAAACATATAAACTTTAATTGATGGGAAAGCAATTTTAAGGCGGGCATATGATTTTCCGCAGTCACATACTACCGGCCATCAATCCTGATCAATTAAAGTGTACTATTACAATAAAACAAAACTACTTAATGAATTGAATACATGCAGGACCTTCTTACAGCTCTAGTATCTTCGTTTAGGGTGTGTCTTGTGTTGCTTGTTCGTCTGAATTCGGCTCCTTAGGGTTATGTTGCACACAAAATTCATCTAGGTCTTGGGGTATTTATAGTCTCTGTCTGAGGGCTCGATGCGGCGCATTGAGTAAGTAGATGCGGCATATTGACTTAACTTCGCGTAGGGTCCAAGATTATTATATTCTGGAATATTCGTACACCGTCTTCAGATGCGGCGTAACTTAATTCTTGTATGCGGCACATGTCCTTCAGTGGTCTTGGATTGTATCTGGTGAAGTCTTGATATAATACGTCGTATGTCAAATGTATAATGCGGCGTATCTGGAGTAGAACAAGCTTGATCTTCTTCGTTGACCAAAGTTTCATATGTGGCGCATGACAGATTTACATGCAGCGCATTCTTCAAAGTCAGGCAATGGTCTTCGAATTCATCTAAGTATGATATTGCGGCGTATCTGTTGAGAGAGATACGGCGCATCTTCTGGATTTTAGTAGACTTTTGACATCTTGCTAGTTTTGCTCCATAATCAGTCCAAAATCGCCAAGTTTCACCTATTACTTGTTTTTACCTGAGAATCACTAAAGTAAACATTAAAGCACCGATTCTCATAAATAATATAATAAAACAAGTCAAATACATAGGATAAATGATGATGATAAAATGTACTTATTTGAGTTCATCAAGCGTTTGTTTTGCCTTTTTAGGTTGAGATGTGGTTTCACCCACATCCATGAAACTTATTTGTTTTTTTGTGTAATAAAATTTACCAGTGGTAATGTGGTAATGATCTATTTACCCAATATGAGTTTAAAAGTTCCTTTGACTGTGGCCAAAATCTGTGAAGGATGGAGCTTTCTTCTCCTCAACGTACTTAGCTGTTTGAGCTAGCTGACAGTACGTAGTCTTATCATGAATCTGGTTATGTGATGTCCCTTGGTCGTGGCCAACACCACTGTATGAAGGAGGTGGACTGTAAAAACATGGTCATCACTAGCCTCCATCATAGTTGTATCCTCATTTTAACTGTTCATCCCGGTGGATGACAATGATGGAGGTCCGTTACAGCATACATATTTTCAGATTCATGTGAAATTTTAGAGTTGATCTTGGAACTTTGTTTACATTCATTCTGATATATAAAAAGAAATAATAAATATTGAGGAAGCAAGAGAGTAGAAGCCGTGTAATTTCTTATAGTAGGAAATCGCCCGAAAATAATCAAACCTACTCGAAAACCGATGGTGAGGTTTTCATTTTTAAGTAATCCGAAAGTTTTGGTTCGGTATTTGGTTTTATATATGAAAACCCAAACCGAAAAAACCGAACCGCCTCATACTAATATTCATAAAACTAATAAAAAATATATATACATATTATTTTTATGTATATTTAGTTAACACTACAACAAATTCGTAAAGTTAGTTTTCTTTATTTCATATATGTTCGCACATCTCATGTTTATATACATGTTATATAATCTTATTATTTTTTGACAAGATATTCAACTTACTTTATAGGATTTCTTGATTTAGGTTGTTGGTGTTCAAAAAATATCTGTATTCGGATATCCAAAAATTTGATCAGATTATTTAAAAGTTATGAATGTTTGTTTTGAAACTCATACAAAAGTTTTCAAAAAATTATATATATTTGGATATATAAATCTGTTAATCAAAATTTCCGATTTCCGAATTGAAAAAACTTTGCCAAAATAATGGGTATAACCGTCTAACGTAAAACCATCATCGCACATTTCGGATCCAAATTTGTGTTATTACTAGTTATTGACAAGTCCCTTAAATTATTTAAATTAACAACAAAAACTTATCGTCGAAAATGTCTCATTTCATATTTTGCTTTAGGGCTCAAAAATCATGAGACGACTCTCATACCATCATAATCGTATTTACATTTTTGACAAATTATCTTCTAGAAACTTTCTCTAAATTCATGCGGTAACTATTTGCGAAAGTGATTTTAAACTTTTAGCAAAGATAGCCTTCAAATGAAAAAACCGAAAACCGAACCGCAAAAGCCCAAAAACCGAAAGCCATACCGAACTTTTAGCCAAAAACCGCCCTAAATCGCGCCATGTTCACCCTAATATTCAACCTTTGATTACTTTTCTTTGTATCTTTTCAAATTCATCTAGAATAATCAAAAAAACGATAAATCAAATAAAACATAAACTAAGGTCACACTCAGACCAAGCATTTGGTAGGTTTTTAGCATGGGACCGTAGTGTTTTAACGTCGTCGATGAATGAAAGCAAATGCTGGATGCTTTATGATAAAGACAAAAGAATATGAATAAGTTAAGCCAAAAACCCATTAGTAACATTTTCAATGTAATGTTTTTAATTTATGAATAAAAAATTTAATTTTATATAAAAACAAGTTGGCGTTTTTAGTTTAACGAATAAAAAGATACCGTTTTGATTTATGAATGTTTACATTTTTATTTCCAAACGATATTCCTATTTTATACTATTGTATGTCTTTGGCCCCTGTGGTTTAAGAGTGTGTTTTGAAAGTTTTTTTAAAAAATATACATTTATATCGAACTTCAACATTTTTTATAAAATCGTACGTACGTCAAAAGCATATCAATAATGGGCTCATTTTGTTCGTAATTTAGAGTTCTTCGCAACGATATTTTTTTCATTAATGAATTCGATAGATACTTACTAAATATTTGACGATTAAAGTTTGTTATACAAAAAAGTTGTAAATATCAAAAAGTTAAAGAGTAATTTATATAAGTCTTCTAATTTTCTCATGCCATTGCCTAGAAAATTGGTGGTCGTGTATGTCTTGTAAAAAAACATGCGACACCTTTAAAGTTTTATTTGGATTTGATCTTCCTTCAATAAAAAATGGGCACGTGTATGTCGGGTATGTCAAGTATATTTTTACACGACATAGATGGGTATATTTGTAAAAGGTTCGTAAGCATCACTTCACAAATGGGCAACTGTGTAAACAATCCTCGCATAAGATACATGGACTGTTCGTGTAACAGAATATTACATAAATGTTCCCCCGCTCTACTTGCGTTGCAAGGCCAGTCCCAAAAATATGCAAAAAGCATCTCTCTCGTTTGCCTTCCACCTCTATGCAAAAAGCATCCGACAGTGAAGCACGGGTAAAAAAAAGTCCTTGTTATTAGAAAAGACAAAAACAAAACAAAAAACACAACTATCGAGGATAGAACTCGCGACCTTCTGTTTGCGTTAGAGTCTATTTACCACTGGACTAAGCTCGGAGTCTATTTATCTATACTACAAATAAAGCATGAATGACTCTCTCTCCAAAATTTTAAGACTTACAAAAAATTAAGCATGGTTTACAACACTTTAATGCACCCAATTTTCAGAATTACAACAAAGTAAGCATATTGTACAACAAAATAAAGCGTGGTGTCATTTTAAGACCAAAATTCTATCAAACAACATTAATGGTATTAAAAACACCCCTTCACCAAAAATTACAACCATTTAAGCACAATGTACAATAGCTGCAACCAATTTTCAGATTTACAACAAAATAAGCATAGTGTACAACAAAATAAGCATGATGTAATTTTCAGACTTATTTTCAGACTTACAACATTAATGCTATTAAAGTGGTCAATGTTATTAATGACTATAATGACTACTACTTACAAGAAAAGAAAAATAGTGTACAACACTTTAATGCACATAATTTTCAGACATACAAGACAAGAAGCATAGTGTACAACAAAACACTATATTAATGCTATTTAATGTAGTCAATTATTTAACTGGTCAATAAATACAATTAATACAGTTATTAAAACACCCTTTGCATAAGAAATACAAATTATCAAGTATATTGTACAACCAAATTAAACACAATTCCTTCATTAAATTTCACTACGACAAATAATAAAGCACATTATACAAATATTCAAGCCCGAACGGGCAACGAGCCAAATGGGCTTGAGCCCGAACAGGCGCGGACTAAACGGACTCGAGCCCGAACAGACACGGGCCAACGGGTTCGAGCCCGAACGAGCACGGGCTATACGAAATTCTTGAATCCGTAAATTTATTGTCAAAAAGAATATAATAAACTAAAATACATTATTCATCGAAAAATTTTATTTAAAGGTACCCGCCGCTGCAACGCGCGGGTACCCTGCTAGTATATATTAAAACAGTGACTAATTAAAAAGATAAACTGATTAAGGCGGTTCGAACTCGAGACCTTCCGGTCGAATAGGGATACGTTACCACCTGATCAGTTAGCACCTTAAAAATTTTTTTGACATTTCTGCTATTTATCACGGAGTAAAAGTTTACAGCCTTTATTTTTTCACAGCGATGCATCCAAAATAAATAAATAAGTTATTTTTTGTTGACAAGATACAGTAAATTCATTACTAGTACTCTAGTAGTACTAAACGATGTGAACCATCCATACCAAATACATTGAGACTATGTGAAACTGACAACATAAACTAATCATAACCTAATATTTGGTCGTTTAAGACCAGATACTTCTTGTAACAAATGCGTACATTGCGTAAAAAAGGGGTCCTTCAAACCCTTTTTTTACATACTATGGGTGAAACACCCCGGTAAAAATGAAAAAGGCCAAAAGCAGATGCTGAACACGTCCTAGATACCTCATGAAGCCAAACGTGATTAATCCGGGCTACAAACTTTGTTCCATTTTTCCATTCTTTAGTCCCGATAAAGAAACTGCAATACATGTATTATCAGATAATATCAAAATTCATGTATTAGTGGCTTAGAGACTGTGTAGTTTCACTTATTTTTGGGTTATTTAAGCTTGCTTTAATATGAAATAAGTTAATAAACTCACTGCTCACTTTTAACAATTTTCGGGTTTATTAACTTTAACCTAGTTGCTTAAATAAATTACAGTATTAGTTAAAATGATAAACTCGTATGCCAGTAAGTTATTGATTCTATCTAAATTCAAATAGGCTCATAAGCACATGAATCAGTTAAGCCAAAAACTCACACATTAACATATAAATACGAAAAAAAAAAGCAAAATAACATAGCAAGTAAAGAGCTTGATAATAATTTTTATGTAAGACAAATGTGAGGTAATTTGTAGACAACCAAAATTGATGAGTACACCACCAAAGTTGTGTCATTTTACCATCGTAGTGAGTGGTGGTGTACCAATCAATTTTAGTGGCGTATAAAATCACCTCTATTGATATACCTATTTATCGGTATAACCTAACATATGCAAAGTCCTGCCCATATGTGCATTTCGGAATATTGCAACATGTCGGAAGCAAACATGGCGCTCCAGAGGGGTGACCTGAGAACACATATAGATGGAAGACAAGTGCTCACTAAGAAAAGTATGTGCAATTCCATCAATATGTGTTCTGAGTGTCACTCCTATGGAGATATGCCTTTGTTGAGAGGTGTATATGAATTTGTGAATATGATATGAGACGTGCAACAGAGTTACTTATGGTTGTTGAGATACTTGCAAAATGTCAAAAAAGTGTCCTCATTGCACTACACATAATGTCGTCATCTTTACATTTTCCATTACGGAGTACATAATTTAATCATTGCTTGAACAAAGTCAACAAGGTACGCAAAGCTGGCCCAAGCAGAACTTACCCCAGTGGCCCTATTCTTAATGGGTCTGCCCAATGTGGCTAGCCGTAAGCCCTTTTTGTTTGGGCCGATATAGTTAATAATGGGCTGATCATAAAAAGAATATCTGAATTATTCTCATACTTGCGTGGTAAAATAGCCGTTAACTTTTGACTTTTGAGCATTGAGCATTAACTGAGATTCTCTTAAGTTGATATAAACATGCCTGTTAATATTTACTCACAAACACAGTGGTGCCTACTGAGAGACCTGGTTTTCATTTTTATTGCGAGAGAACATTACTTGACATGTTTATATGAACTTGAGAGGATCTCATTCCTTTAAGCATGGTTGTCGGCTTGAACTACCAACAATTTATTACTACGTAATTTCTTACTTCTACATAAATTATTTTTTAAACTAAACAGCAACAACTATTTTGATACAAGTTATATAGGTGTTTATATAAATAGATATTCTACTCATTTGATCCGACTTCTTTTACTGGCTTTATATCGAGCTAAATTTAATGTTTGATCAACTGGCGTTACGTATAATAACACAAATCACACACAACAATGCAAGCAAATAATTTGTGTAAAATTCTTTGTTCGAATGTAAAAATTAGTTTTACAATGCTATTGAGTTTCAGTTAGGACCAAATACCCAATAATATATTTAGCATTGACAATTAAACGTTATTTGATCCCGTCCTTCTATGCAATAAATAATACAACATGACTTAAGGGTGCGTTTGGTATGCTGTCATGAATGATAATCGGTATGAGTTTGATAGTAGTGGTGGGTCTTTCATCTGTGAAAGATCCATACCTAGCTTTTTTGACGTATATGAAGTATGGATTATATCTATCATTCATTACCAATTTACCATAGGGCCCCTCATATTAAGCAAACACATTTAATCACTTTCATAGTAATACTGTAATTCTCATAGTGAGATACCAAACGCACCCCAATACTTTCGACTTATAACTCAATCAAAAAGATACTTAGCTGACCAATCTGCTTGAGCATGATATGTTTGATCATTTAATTTATCAACCTTTAACCCCACTTGTCTTTTGCTTTTTAGACATTTTAAAAGGGCATAAAGCTCGTATTATCAAATATAAATTTTCATTGCTTTCATATCCTTTTAGGTGATTGGATATGGTATAAAAAGCATGACATTAAAATAGACAGGGACGGACCCACATGGGAGCCGGGTGTGGCACGGGCCACACCCAATTTTAGCTCACGAAGTATAAATTTTATATAAAATGTGTCTTTTGTGGGCTCGTGCAACACCCAATTTTATCTAATAAATTATTTATCGAGCAACTTTAGTACTAATGGTCATAAAAAAAATTGTGCAACACCCTATCAAAAATCATGGGTCCGTCCCTAAAAATAGATCCAAATTATTAAAGGCATATGCGAACAAATTTACTCATGTCATCAATAAAATATACTCAATTCTAATCGCTTTATAAAGATAATACAACATGGATATATTTGTTTTGAATATTGTCACATTTACTTTTAGACAAGAACTCAAACATTACACATTGACATTTGGAAACACTTACATTTCTTCTTGCATCCTTTTATTAATTTATTAAGTATGCATCACTCATTATACTTTATATTGCCGACGCTACTAAGAGAAAGAATGTTGACGTGTTATCGTCTCTACACCGTCGGATCGAAGCAAAAATTAATCTCACCCGTTTAAAATAAACTCAATCCTTATCTATTAGTCATTCCATTAATTTTTGAGGGGTAGTTATTTTATTAACCCCACGTTTTGAAATTAACTATGTGCAACTTTAAAAAGATGCTAGATTCAATTTAGTTTGACTTTGACAGGTGTGAGTCAGTGTGATCTATCGCAAAAATATCGTAAAGTTTGTTAATGAATTATGAAACTCAACTTTTTCATCATACAAAGAATCAGATACTGGGTAGCTTCACATATTTATTGTTATGGCTTAACATTAAGATTGAGCTAACGATTTTGTGTTTCAAAATATGCAGGTTACGCCATGCTTTTACACAAACTATCGTCTCATAGTGTACAACATGATCAGATTCGACGACAAACGTCAAATGCTTTGGGTAAGTGTCTTTGCCATTATGTTTATGTATCTCAATTTTTTTTGTCCGATTAATTAAGCTTTCTCAGGTTTGCATTAATCATCTTTATAGCTTTCTCAGGTTTGCCATTGTGTTTATGTATCTAACGTTTACGGAAACTTGAGGTGTTTTGGCAATGGCCGGTTCTTGTCGGGAAATCTACAAGATGGCAGAATGTGGAACATACTTTGGGTAGTCCATCTTGGCGCCACCTATAGATCGTGAGCCATTGGTATTCTTGCCATCCATCGTGTCATGTCGTCTATCTCTCTGTCGGTGAGCCATTGGTATTTCTGGGATTGAAAAAGTGCCTTTTATTTGAACAAAATCAACTATCAAAAGTCTAAAAGATAATGCTTTGATTTTATGGACTGAATGTGTATCAAACATGGAAGGATGTATGTGATCTTATTTTGTGTTTCATATCCTTTGCAGAGTATGCATGTGGAAAGATGTACGTGATCTCCTCTTACATTGCCTTTATGATATTATGAGCAATAATCAAATAGTATTTCATATTCGACCATACGTTCAGCTAATAGAAAGATTGTTTTATCATTTCATAACAACCCCTTTTAGCAAATTGTGAATAAAGTTGAAGCAATATTGAATTATCATTTTATCATTTCATTACAATTCTGTCTCGCTGCGTAAAACACTCGGAAGAACAAATTATATATGTGACGCTGTTAAAAGTTGATATTTTTCATATTAACATTTGATTACAAAAAACTTTAATGGTTAATATGTCCACGGTATGATTTTATTGGGGTTGAATACTATAGTTTGGTAATATGATATTAACGTAATATAAATGATTTTATAAAGTACTTTGTTAAACAAATTTTAGCCCAATCCGAGTATCAGCTTTCTTAATTACTTATGTACGTGTCAAGTTTTTATTGATATAGGGAAAAACTAAGTTAGACATACCGATTCAAATATTGTGAATGTATATGTTGTTTATGGTATGGCATTGATTTGTTATGTCATGTATCTTTTATATGTACATAAACGCTTATAACTCATGCAAAGTGTCATCAAAAGAAGACGTACCCGGGCAACGCATGGGTATTGCACTTGTAATAATGGTTAGGAAAAGGGACTTCTAAACAAGAAAATGTTAGGCTTTTACGAGGTTTTAAGAAAGCCGTTGTGGGCTTCAGGGTATGCACATGGGTTGTTAGTCTTAAATCTACATGAATTCTAGCGTAGGACTAACAAAAAAAAAAGGCAATAGAACAGATTGAGTTTTAAATATACTTTTATTGATATATTTTTTATCAAAAAATATTTATAGTCAAAGTTGAGAAAGAAAGACCAAAAAAAGTTAAAAAGGAACAATAATTTTGGGACGGATGGAGTAAGACTATTTTGTCAACTCAATGCATGTAAAAAAACAATAATACCCAATCCTGCTAAAACATGGTTTAAGTGCATTAGAATATTGGCAATCACACTGCTGCCTAAAATTAAGTGAACTACTTCCGATAAGACCTCTAACGCAAACATAAAAGTTTAAGTGCATTAGAATATGGGCTATGTCGCGCCTATAACGCAAGTCAAGATACAGTTTGACGCTGTCATAGGTATCAAATTTCGTCTATAACGTGCCCATAACCACCATGCACCAAGCACTCTTGAGTTATTAATAGATAGAAAATGAAAGTAAAGAAAAGTGGAGAAGGAAATGAAAGAAAGTTAGTGATGCAATTTGAGTTCTTAAGTGAGTGAAAATTAAGTAACATGTAAAACAAAAGCTACAAAGTTACTATTATATCCCTTATAAAACATAGAAAGAATGTAATTAATCATTGAACCCAATGGCAATTCGGTCAATATATATACATTTTACTCCACAATCACCCCAAGTATGGATGAAAGTTTTGAGGTAAAATAACCTCAAATACAGGGACGAAACTAGGGGTTTTCTCGTAGTGTCACGGGACCCGATAAAATTACTATTCTATTGCTATCGAAGCATATTTTGAACAAAATCATGTCATCCGTTAGATCAATACTCTTTAAATCTTGTCCATTCAAATTCAACAATTATCTATATAATAACAAACTTGAGTGAAAAGTGATAAAATGAAATATTTATCCATAGTAACAGAGTCCAGCTCCCCCTTCTGTGCAGCCTGATTCTCTCTCTGGAAATGAGGGTGCCCTCGTTGCATGCGTATATGTAGTCAAGTAAGTTTTTTCAAAACAAAAGTTATCTTATCTCTTTACATTCAACTTTTGAAACTATGCATTTTGGCGCCTAAAAGTGGCTACGTATGAGCCTTATAAATAGACATGATACTCAGCTTCAATTCATTCATTCACAGTTTCTATCTTAACAAAAAGCAAGCATTTTACCTCAACCAAAATCGAGGTATGAACCGAATGCTCTCTTCTTCATCCATTGTAGATTAAAGTAGTATTTCAATGTAACTTTAAGCTTTGAGTTTTGCATTCATACAGATGAGCAACTGAAACAATAATGTCTTCGTTTGTTAACAAAAAAACGAATCTGGGATTCCGCGGATGACTATCAACGAAGAAATCAAGGTAAATTTATGTTACAACATCTCATGTCAAATTTTATTTATCAATACGTGAGTGACGTTTTCTTCTTTATATGAACAGAAAGCTGATCATGAAAATGTCGATCTTCATGATCATGAGGTAACACTCCTTTCTACATTTTTCGTTTTGTTTGAAATATTCAATTATTTGTATCAACACGTAATATTCTTTTTCATCTTTTAACATAATCATGAAGACATGGTGAATCTTGATACCCAATAGTTGGCTGATGAGTTGATTCGTTAATCGAAGAAAAGGAAAAGGGAAGCAAACTTGGCGACATGAAAATGGAACGATGTTATTGGAATCAAAAGTTCGGACAATGAGAACATTTTCGATGGGGATGATGATACTTTAAATGATGTTTTGTCAATGTCCAATATCAAGAGGAAGAAAAGAAACCAAGTTTCCGTGTTTAGCCGCAATAAAATTCAGCCTTTCATTGACGAAGATGATGAAGAGGAAGATGATATTCTAGGTTGATCAATATTTAGTTGTTTTTCAATGTTCTAATGTCTTTGTCACGTACTTTTGTTTAGGAATCTGCTTACTCTTTTGGATGGTTCAACCATAGGTTGACTTCATCATGGTATTGGTTTTTTAGTGAATAAATGTTATTTGGGTCAATTGATTTGTTTTCCAACTCTATTAGTATGCTTAATGTCAAAAAGATAATTGGGTTTCATTGTCAGATTTGTTATTGTTATGGTTTTATAACTGTGGGATATCGATCAATAAGTACTATTAATATAAGAAAGAACCCATGAAACAAAAGATATGAATCAGAAAACGCGGCATAAAATTCCAAAAGATATGAACAACACTACTAGCACGGTAGCACCACTCCCAATCGCTCCAAACACTCTCATTTCATTATATAATGTGTAGTTTTTTATCATCATCTTTCAAACTGAAAGAAAGATAATTTCCATCTTTATCTAGAAGCTCACACACATTTTGAGAAACTGACCCATTTTGACACACTGACCCATTTTGACAAATTGACCCGTTGCATTTCATTTTGCAGTTTTGGGCCCATCGCCATTTTCGCTGAATTCTAAGGTATTGTATTTTGCTAAATAATAGGTTGATTTGGCCTGCACTTTTCAATTAGTTCAAATATGATATGTAGCTAAAAGGTTCGGGTAAGGTATGTCTTTACCCATATAATCTCGGAATGGCCCACAAATATTTCATCACTTAAGTAAGGTATGGCTTTTATTATTCCAACTTGCACAACCAGTGAATCAGAAGAAGAAAAATAAACATTGCAGGCATGTGAAGACAAGTGAAAAAACACATCAGTAGGCAAAAAGAATGCACCAGTACCCTCTGTATGATATTTTATTTAAGTAAAAGTAGTAGCAATAGGCAAAAATAAGTAGAATGCAGCTCAACTAATGGACTTTTAGTATGTTAGGTAGTAATGTTACTAGGAAGCAACGGACAGTTAAATAAAATAAGTAGGAAGCCAAATATATAATGAAGAAATGGACTTTTAGTATGTGTAGGTAGTAATGAAACACACCAGTAGGCAAAAAGTATGTTTCATTTGTGTTAATTATTATTAGGGTAGTGATATGTACAAATACACTTTTACTTCATACACATAAATTTAGTAAGACTATTAGGATCATACAACTAAAATTTATGTGTATGAAGTAAAAATATATGTGTACATATCACTACCCTAATTATTATTGTATGTCGATAGAAATGAGGTGGCTAATAAATGAGAACTATGATCCAAATGCAAACGTAAATGGACATAGTAACCATTATAGAACTGTTATACTTCATCCACGCCAAATGTGCAACCATTAACCAATATAACTAATAGCCGTCACACACAAAAGCAAACATGTCCACTGACCGTCCACTAAAAACTCAATATAGTTCAGGCAAAGAACATGGTTGTTAGAGTAGCAGAACATTTTTTCATGAAGTGTTTGCGCTTGAATCTAATCACTCTCCATGTGATTGGCCGGTGTCGTTGTTTCAAACTTTTTTAGTACTTTGGTATGTTTAGATTTAATACTTATCATTAAATAAGAATGATTGTGCACTCTTAGATGTGTGTGTTTTAAGTTTTTTTTTTTAATAAAGTACACAGATAAAAAGTTTATAATTTTTTTCTTTTGAATTATTGAATCGTTATACCCGGGCAACGCACGGGTATTGTTCTAGTTGTGTTTACTAGAGCTAATTTTTATAAAAAAACACAGAATTTACTAAAATCTACCCGGTTTTAATGCATGTGTTTCTACGTTTATCTTAATTAGAGCACCAGGTCTGTTGGCATGTCATTTCGCCACCTCAGTGCCAACTGATTATTTCACATTTCATATTTCACCTTAACAAAAAAAATACCTCATCTGCAGTGGCTCAAGCCATTTGCATTCTGTTTTACAATTCTTGGATCCCACCATTTATTTATTTTTTTATATTTTTTCAAACAAACTAAATTTTCATTCATTTAAATAAAAATACATATTATAATATGAAAATTAAAAATACAATACGAAAATTAAAAAACATTACACGAAAGAAAAATACAATCGTCCTATTTGTTTTTTGAATGCACATCTAACTTTAGCACTAACTTTATCTTGTATTGTTCCCGCCATTTTAAACAAAGCATCATGCATCTTCCAATCTTTCATAGCTTCGTCTTCTTATAAATACTGTTGATCAAAGCTAGTTTTTCTTGCAGAATGTCTTTGCATTCCGCGTATGCTTTCCTCAAATCATCTTTAGCTTTTTGTGTGTTGCTAAACTGCACCGCTAAGTCGATAATCGCTTTCTTACGAATTGCATCTCCATCAATTAGTATATGAACATCATCTTTGATTTAATCAACTGTATGTGAAAGTGAATAAGCCATAATTTTTGGCAGAGAGAAGTTGTTTTTTGATATAAAGTATGTGTTTTTTGGTAGAGAGAATAAAGATTACTGTGTGAAAATAGTTAAATGAGGGTAGTATTTATAAATGTGGGATTATTATTATTATTATTATTATTATTATTATTATTATTGAATTCGTTAACTGCAAGGGCTAGAAAAAAACAATACCAACAAACCACAAAATGGCCAATGTGAATTGCCTCACATTGCAAATGGCGTTGGAGGTACAAATAATGGCATGCAAATGACGACGCCATTTTGCTTGCCACGTCAAGAATAGCGAGGCAAATGATGACCATACCCCATGCTTTTAGTCTATAAATAAATGAAAAATGAACTTATCTTCTTTTATATAATAAAAGAATTACATCATTTCGGAGTGTTTTTGCAAAACCCTTCTCAATGAAAAAAAAAATTAGACTAATAGGAGAGCTCGATTTTGCCACGTAGGTGGAGAAATTTGGTTAAGAAAAAAATGCATAAAAATATAGGTGCCAAATTTATGAAAACAAAAACTTAAAAAAAGAGGAAGTAATTAATAAAACTTCGGTGGTTGAATTTTAAATAAAATATATGGAGCTAAGTGTAAAATTACAAGTTTCCATGTTTTTTAATAACTTTAGAAAAAACACAAATAACCCCTTACACTTGGTACCNTTGTTTTTATATATTAGTTTAAACATGAAGGACCAAACATGTTATTTAGAAACTTTATAACCGAATAGTTAGGTATTTCGGTTAAGACAAATGTGAAGGGTTGCATCGGTTCATATCACACCGATTCACACTCTATATATATGTATGTATGTGTATTGATACAAGGTTAATCATCATAATACAATTTACTTATTCGAATAACTTTGCAACTTATAATATAGCGAGAGTTGGGACAACAAAAATTACCAACTTCTCTTAAAAGTATAATTATGTGTTAACCTCTTTGTGATTCATTTCTTAATCGATAATAATACATAATCAAAACGAAATTTTATAAACCCTGTGCGTGCACAGGTATTATAACTAGTTTTTCACTATATTTAATCATAAAATCGTACAATTATGTTAAATGTTTCTTATACTACAATTAAAAAAATTTGTACGCCCCGATCACTTTATACTCTAACGAGGTGTGGGCGCCCGCCGCGTTGCGGCGGGTCCTTTTTTGCCAATTTTGACTCAGCCCGTGTCGTTTGAATATTTTGTCGTTAATTTTTAAAGTTATTTAATAAGTTAAGTGTGCATTTTGAAAGTTCTTTTATATAAAAACTACACATATATATTAAACTTCAACATTTTTTATAAAATCGTGGGTAGCTCCAAAATATTAATATTGGGCTCGTTTTGATTGTTATCGAGAGACTTTTTTGCCGGTATTTTTTTATTCAAGAAATCGTTAGATATCTGTCAGATACTCGGTAAATAAAGTTTGTTATTTAAAAGAGTTGTAAATAGTAAGAAGTTTAGGGTGTGTTTTGTAAAAAAAAAAAAATATTACGGAGTATTAATTTTGTGGGGCACGCGGTGTACTTGTTTCCAGGCCGGCTTTTTGTAATTTTTTATTGCTGAGTTAATTTTTTATTTGTCACTTCCCTACAGAACGAATTGTTATATATAGTAATTTGGGCCTAAACCTTATACAGGCAAAACTAATGGGCTAACAAAAATGGACCACCTATAATAATTTTATATTCCCCGCCGACGTCGGGAATTAGTATAGAGATAGAATTCTGTCTCTACCCAAATATCGCGTTCCTTTTTTCTTTATTTGCAAACACAAAAACTTTAAAATTTCTCCGCTTTACTTTCTCTTTCGCTACATTTTTAATCTGGAGAAGAGTGACACTTACGAGACACGGTTTCAACTCTTATTCGTGAAGGCCACCTTTTAGCTTCAGGCCCCTGCCACGTAAGAAAAATATCCACAACCGGGCCCACAAACTTAATTGGTCATAGAGTGGCCGACACAAATCTCATTTATTATCTAAATGTCCACTGTACCCTCGTACGTGTAACCACCTTAACCACTTAACCTTATTTCCCTCCAAGGACAAAACCGTCAACTTTTTATCTATAAATCATACCATGCATTATCAAGTACTAGTATCAACTGCTCTAAACTTTTATAAAATTTTCCAACCAAACCTTAAAAAACAGCAAACATGAGTTTCATGAGCAGCCTCAAGTCGGCCGCCGCCTCCGCAGTAACCGGAGGCGACGACGACAAAAAAAACACTGGCTCAGACCAATCTTCAAACAGTGACCTCATGGCAAGTGCCAAGCTGGTTGCTGAAGCAGCGCAGAACGCTACCAGCAACCAGTCTGACAAAATTGACAAACCCAAAGTTGCGGGCGCCGCCGCCGACTTACTTGACGCCGCCAAGACTTACGGCAAGTTTGACGAGACACAAGGTGTGGGACAGTATTTGAAGAAAGCTGATGATTATTTGCATGAGTATGAGAAGTCAGGTTCGGCGGCGCCGCCGGCGGCTAAGGAAGAAGGTGCTCCTGTGGCGGCGCCGGAAGAGAAGAAAGAAGAGAAGAAGGAGGAGAAGAAAGAGGAGTTTGGGGCGGCTGATGCTTTGAAGGCGGCTGGAAGCTTTTTTAAGTAGATGTGGTTTATTTATGTAAATTATATAATTAAGCGAATGATTATGGTTATATTCGCATTATGAGTTGTACTTTGTGCTTTAAGTGTTGTACCTTGTGTGTATGTAATTTGTGTTGAGTTATATAAGGTGTGATTATTAATGCCAAATATCGAGTAACTATTAATTACCTTAGTCCTTAAAGTTCAATTAGCGAGGTTTTGGGCCGATATAGGTGTTACTTTTTACTTATGAGGAGAGTATGCGTAGCATGAGTGTTGTCACGTTAGCTTTTTACTTGGCCGCTATCTTACCATTTTTATCTATGTGATTTTTGTTATTACAAGCAATTATGTTCTGGACGAATATACTCTAAAGACACAAATACCTTTTCGAAAAATAAAAAACAGAAGAACCAAAATCACTACGACCAAGATGCAAAGGTAATGTCAACGGCAACTATGCTAACACCGAGCCGCGCAACACCACTGTTGTGGATGTTCTAATGTAATAGAGTCGAGTAACGTCACCTATGCTAACACCGAGCCACAACACCACTGTTGTGGATGCTCTAGTGTAATAGAGTCGATTCACCAAGATATGGAACATTGTTGTAAAATCACATACCAAAACTAGCAAGTCTATCTTGAAAAATCCATTTTTAAACATTAATGTATAATTTTTTTGTGTGTGATTGTTAACTGATATTTATCTTTTATAAATTTTTGATGATAAATTAGTTAACTTGTATCCATTGATAACCAGAATAACTTGTTTTCATATGAAAATATATATACCTAATCAACTTGTAACTGTCTATTTTAAGAACCTCTTAAATGCTAGCATTATCTCTTTTCTTCGTGTTCATTATGCCACATAAATGATAAATATCACGTCAACGTGTTTGATCCACAATATTGGGACGACTTGTTCTTTGGAAGGTTTTATTTGATATCAAACATTTGCCTTATTAGCTTACGAAGTGTAGTTGTCACGAATAAAGTATGACAATGATTAATTTGGCATGAATCACGGATGATATTGATTGATCTTTAGTGTAAACTACAATATCTTGACTGAAAGGGCATTGCTCACCGCCATATCGATCATCTTGTCATTCTCTCAGCGCAAACGTTTAATTGACCTAAATAAACAAGGTTCTTTTGAGAAAGTGGTATGAATTAATCTCAACTTTCGCCCACAAGTGTACGTGTCACCGGCCACGAGTGTACGTGCGGACTCATGGTTTATTCGTCGATTTAGTCTTTTTTTGAAAACCGCAATATTTAAGTTTATTGAAATCTGATACAATAGCAAACACATACAATTATAAAAGTTGCATTCGTCTTGTCTAGTAAATTTTCAACAACCAAAAGAATATGTCGATTAGTATATCAGCAAATCTCATGCAATTCATGTTGCGTCTGATACTGAATTTAGGTGACGGATATTTACGAAATGTGATAGTTTTGAGCAATCGATAGACAGAGAGTCTTTAATCAACAACATAGAAATGTCGGATTTGAGATTTTTCCAGTTGATTTAATCATTTTTGCCTTCTCTTTAACTCTCATTTCTTTGGTTTTCCGGTTTTCATCATTCTTTGATCTTGCTCCGTTAGAGATTTTTTCGATGGTATCCCATTTTTCCTTGAATTTTTCCAATGCTCGAGCCCGTTTCCACTCTAGTCTACCCTGCACGTCTTAATGGTTATCTTTCAAGCATCGATTAGTTCAAAAGTCACCGTTTTTTAACGTAATGAACTAGAAAACATTTCCCATATATCGAAAACTTCACATACCTGGATATAGTTTTGTGGCATTTCGTTTCTTGATGTAATATTTTCAGATCGTTGACACGCATCACATCCTTTTATATAATCTTTTGCATCATCGAGGATAGTGGGCCAATAAAATCCTGCGTCAAGGATTTTCCTTCTTGTAACAATGACACCATGATGCCCCCCTGTTGGTCCCGAATGGCAATGTGCTAATATTTCAGGGATATCATCTCTATCTACGCATCTTCATATAATATTGTCAGGACATACTTTAAAGGCATAGGGTTCATCCCAAATATATTCACTAGCATGATTTAGAAATATTCTTTTCTCATCAGATGTTAACCCTTTTGGAATTTCATTTGCAACAATAAAGTTGACATAATCGGCATACCATAGTGTATTATCTCTCCCTTTAATTCTTACCATCATAAGGTGTTCATCGGGAAAGTCATCAGCTATTTCCCTTTCATCAAGTACCTCCATATCAGGGTTTTCTAATCTAGACAAGTGGTCAGCAGCTAGAG
>LBNU01018275.1:44386-59950 GCA_014162995.1 Artemisia annua | reverse complement strand
ATCTAGATTAACTATGTGTTTCTTTTGTACTATGGTGTTACATGACATCCACTTAGGTATCCCAACATATTCATCCCCAAACAAACTTTTCGATTGATCCTTCCAAATTGAAAATAGGTCTACACTTATGTTTTTTGGGTCCCATGTTCCACTTCGGTATTGGGAGTGAATCTCAAAGTTTTCCCATGCGTCTTTAACATCATATTCCCAAAACATCCCATCCGTTACATAGTCAAGCCTCTTTTGGGTTTAGTAGTCGATACGAGTGTGAAATAATTGAAGTAGAGGCAATAAATCAAGATTATGGTGAAGGACTTTTTGTAGTAAATATTTGAAACGAGTCCATGCATCGGGAAAAGATTCATCATGATGTTGTCGGAACATCAAGATGTCATTTTGGAGTGATAAGGGTAGATTATGTAGTGGATTTGGTCGATTGGTTGAAGATTTTTGCGGATTCGCGTTCTCTATAATGGCAAACGGAATAGTCAGTGAAAACTTACGAACAAACACACAAAGAAAAGATAGACTAAAAGAAATCCTAGAAAAATAAAATAAAAATCTCACTAGAAAGGAATCTAGGGAGTAGACCTAATAAAATAGAAATTCAACCTAAACAATAACTATTCCCCGGCAGCGGCGCCAAAAACTTGATGCGTAGGGATTTCTTACGCACTTTGTTTTACCTCTCAAGGGATCTCAAGAGGCTTACAATCCCCACCAGGCAGTGTACCTGACCGATGTAGTATAATGTAGTGGCAAGTACCGGGGGATTGATCGTTCTCTCACAGGGAATAGTGTTCGTTAGGTTAAAGACTACTCTAATTAAGGTCTAAGGGTGGAGGATGATTATTTTTGTCTTTTTATGTTTTTATGAAAGCAGTAAAATCTCGGTTTTGAAGGAGTGGGCGGAATTAGTTGCTAGTCAACTAACCCAAGTTATCTACTTATGCAATTAAATTAAAGTTTTGAGAAAACAATGGTGGGGAAAGTAGTGTTTACTTAGATTTCATTACTCCCTAACTATCTTTTACCATGTAATTAGTATGTTGAGTTTGCGTGGATGACGGGTGTATTCCTAACAAGTCGTAGGGAGTGCGTTCAATTCCCTAACTCTATAAGCTCCTACCTCACTCTATGACGATACGTCAAGTATCCTATCATAAGCTCACCGATAGCAACCTACGCATGAAATACTACCTTAAAATCGATTAACGCACATACGATTCACGTTTCCTAAGACGTTCAAGCTTGTTACCGTATAGGAGGTTAGCCAGTTTTCTTAAGTCTAACGTAGATGAAACATTCATCCAAATCACAATCACAACATACACATCACATGATAATCAATAGTTAGGTTTCATTAGATCTAAGCAAACACAAGTTAATTTAGCCTAGCATGTTAAAGGAAAGAAAAGCACAAACATAAATCATACAACACATAGACATATTGTATGGATTGAATGAAGACTTATCTTAGATTAAACATGCAAGTTAGAGGGGTAAAAGTACCCTCTAAGGTCTGTGATACACGAGCTAGGGTTTAACCCTTAAGTTCTCCACCAAGTTCCTCTTTTAAAACAATAAAAATCGTCCTATATATATAGATAATACGGGCTGACGGCGTCAGCCCAAGGTGTGACGCCGTCACGCCGACGATTAGGGTTTTGTGATGGCCTTCTTGACGTCGTCACGCCGCCTTGTTCCAGATCTGACGGCCTTCCCTGACGCCGTCACCAAACTAGGCCAAAAACTCTCTGGCCCGTCATGAGTAACTTCCAATTTCTTCACTTCATTTGTTCCTGACGTCGTCACGTTGAAGCTTGTGACGCCGTCACCTTCTGTGCACTTTAGGGTCTTTTGAGATTTTGTTGTTTTCCGCACTTTTTCACTCCGAAAACGCCCGAAAATGCTTCTTTTGTGATTTTCTCCTCAAAAGTACCTAAAATGAGAAAAGAAACGACTTTGGGTGAAATCCGATCAAATAATATACGAATTAGGACTCAAACTGACCCCTAAAGACGTAACATTTTTCGTCTCATCAGAGCCCAAGTAAAATTGAAACCTTCTAATTGAAGATCAATTAATCCCGCATTAGAAATGAAGTTATTAAACGCACGTGCTCCGCCCATATTGAAAGAAGACCCCCATCACTCCTCCACTCTTCTAACTTCATTAAAATCTCCCATTACAATGCATTCTCCATTCCAACGATTAATAAGCAAATCCATGTACGTCCACAAGAAACCTTTATATGAACCGACTTGGGGTGCATAAACTGAAATCAACAAGATCTTTACCTTCTTAGAAATCCATGTTCCGTACAAAGCAACAAAGTTATCAGAGATAATATGTTCTTCTTTACGAAACATATTATGATCCCAAACACAGAGAATGCCACCTAAAAAACCAAGAGCCTCGCTAAAAATGAAATTGCAATTCGTGTTTCCCCATAAATACTTAACCTCCATGTCTGATATATTGTCCATCTTTGTCTCCTGAATCGTACAAAAAGATACTTTATTCTTAATATTTAACTCCTTGATCCAATCTTTTTTAGCCTTGGATCCTAGGCCTTGGATGTTTAAAGATAAACAATTCATCGAAAAACCATCTGATCTCCTTGTGAACCAATAACTTTCTCCATGTCTTTATATACCCCTTCCATGGAAAAACCCATGGTTTGACCTACCTTGATCATCTCTTCTAAGACATCCAATATAGACCTTCCCTCTTTATGAGTTTGGCCCTTTCCAAGTTTAATCGGATTGAGTAATCATCTACCTTCTGAGAATTCTCCAAGATACGAGAGCTACAACCTGAAGACTTACTCGGAGAGTGATTAAGGGCCGATTGCTTAACCTGTTCGACTTCATTAAGCATTGATTGCTTAGGTGTGAACCCCGAAGGAAATGGAATGCTTGAATCCGAACCATTACCTTTTGCATCCTTTTTCTGCTTGTTTAGTAAATCATAGATGTTAAAAGGGTCATTCGATATTTTTTTTCAGCAGAATGATGGATTGAGTTAGCAACATTTTCTCCATACTTATCAGTATTTTCACCAAAGTATGTCTCGGAAACTACATCATTATCACTCTCCTCCTCCGAATTCATTTGTTGACAAGACTCCATCTGCTTCACCCCTTCGCCCTTAATAGAATCATCCTCGGAACATATCCCATCTCAGGCACCTCCGCAAAAGATGGAGACCAAGTGAACAATTCCTTAGCTCTAATCACAAAGACCTTCCTATTAACAATAATTTTGAACTTCTCCAGAATGTTATACCCCTGCTTGGTCTTAATGCAGATGCGTTTTCGAGCAAAATAATCGTCTTTGCTTTCTTCCAAATCCAAAACTTCGCCCCATTTTGAGCCGATTTTAGTAAAAGTATTACAAGACCACGCATGAAGAGGGACTCCTTAAATGTCAACCCAAACAATCCTTTCACGAGACACAAACTCCGGTTGCGCGGTAGTTAAACAATTAAACCAAGACGCCACACCAACATGCTTCATAATGTTAACTTTAGAGTTTAGCGAAGGCAATTCTAGCATGACCCACATCCCCCCAAGGTAGGCAACCTTCACGTTTGGAAACCCCTCATTAGATAATAGAATATGCAGGTTATTAATCGAAGAGAAAGTTTTAACCTCTCCCATAACAAAGTTTCCCAAATCACGCATAACCACACAAGTGTCATCTAAAACCAAGGCAGGAGAGGCATATAGAGGAGTGGGCATACACCTTTTACAGCCGAAACGAACGAAGTGGTGGCAGCTGCAGGCCTAGCCGAATGAGGGGTCCGTGAAGATGGAGCAGAAGAATGTTCAAACCGAGCCATGTTAGCCTGTAAATGCATTCTGCCTATCCATAATGTACAAAGGTTCCCAACAAGCCTTTCAACATTAAAAACCTTGATGAAACGAACAAATGCATATCTCTTCCCCACTTTTGAGTGGCGGTTAGGTATGAAGACATCCACGACAGTCCCATATGTTTGGCACAGTCTCCATAAATCGGAGGAGGTGGTACTATCCGGGAAATTCGTAACGAAGACTGATTTTGAAATGGAACGAACCTGATCCTCGTTACTACGCGACCTCGCAGCCATGAATATAAGACAGATACAGATGTACTTTGGATTGAAGGAAGTTCAATGAAGGAAGAAACAAAACTGGAAACCTACTAACACGTCGAATCGAATAACAATAAATTAAAGATGGGAACAATGGTAATGACACCTACATTAGTCACTGCCACTTCCAACGTGGCACCAAAAGTGGCGCTGCCACTCCTCAGTCACCACACCACCAACGCGAGTTTTGCTAGAACCACACCCAAAACTCTCACAAAATGACGTGCCAGGCAGAGAGTGACTTAATCAGAAAGAAAAGAGAAACTATAATAAANTCTCCCTCTATAAAAAAGAGATAACTTTCATATAAAAGAGTTTTACAAGTGTGTGGATAACCATCTAAAACAAATAAAACTCACCAACTTTTTTTTTTTTTTTTTTTTTTTTTTTTTAATTTTTTAAAGTTAAAAAAGTATGGATAAATTTTTGCATATCTAATTCTAATTAACTATTATATTAAATTATATACAAAAACATGTTGGATTTCAACGAAATCTTATTAAACATGTTTGGCAATGACATGAATAACATCAATATATGTATTTTTCTTTTAAATTTTGTATGCTTTTTTAGATTTCATATGTTTTTTCGAATATTATTTGTATTTTTATTTGAATAAATAAAATTTATTTTGTTTGAAAAATAAAAAAGAAAATAAAAGTGTGAGTGACTAGTCCCAAAAAGAAGAAAGCGACATGTCACTAGCTAGCAAATGATGTTTTGAAGTGTGAGTGTTGAAAGTAAAGATGCTGAGATGCGTTGAGATGCAACAAGATCTAATGCTTTTAAGTGATGCAGACCACTAAATAAGTGCAAAATCCAACCACCTCCTCATGTAGGTGGAGGTGGTGCCGGACACCCTAGTCTTCACGTAACTCTTTCAAAGGGGGAAAAACATTTGGGAGACAAAAGACACCAAAGTTTATAAGAAGTTCACACTTTTTGGCTAGTTCCGTAATTTTATTTATTTATTTATCTTTCTTGAACGAATAGTTCTGTAAACAAATATGTTGCCAAACACTCCTTATCTCTCTCACAACAACTGTACCCAACACTACTCGTAACAAAAAATTAGCCCTTACCTCTTTAAATAACAAAACCACTAATACACACACCGGATGAATTGATCGTCTATATTAGAAAACCCTAATCGATGGTGGATGAAACTTGAAAAGGGGTTAGTGGGTTTGTTCATAAGCTTTCAGTTATTTTATATTTCTTTGTATTTGAAATAGGATTATTTGTTTAATTGTTCATATCATTTCTTCAAGAGTCATAGAACAAAAGGGTTTATTTCTATTTTGTTTAGGTCCCCATAAGCAGTAGCAAGTTTTCAGGAATTTGAATGCTTCATTGATATAATAGGAAAACAGCAATTAGCCAATAGGGCTTCCATTACCCACATTTATAAAAATGAACGAAATCGAAAAATCACCCGAAACAAACAATCCTACATCTCTGAACCATTTACCAGACGAGCTGATCCTCCAAATACTCACCAGAATAACCGATCTCAAAACTTTATTCATTTGCCATGTCGTTTCCAAACGCATTTCCTCAATCACCCTTCGTATCCACACAATCTCATTCACCGCCGCTGACATCACCATTTCCAAAAACCCAAACAACTTCTCCCGCTCTCTTTTAAACACCCTTATTTCCAAACCACTTCACTTCATCCGCCGTGCCATTCTCCCACCTCCTAAACCCCTTCCCCCCATCATTTCTTCGTTTTACGACCACTCATTTCGTTCCGCTTTTATGTTTATGACCAAATTTAGATTTTTAAAAACGTTACTTGTCGAATTACCTTATTCTAGACATAAAGGTGTTGATGATAGTTGTTTGTATAAGTGGAAAGTTGGATTTGGTAATAAGATAGATTCGTTTATATTCGTTTCGCCTAATCTAGTTAGTTACAATGATTGTAATAACACGAATGAGTTATGTGAAAGTACGGGGTTTAGTAATGATGCATTTAGGAAGAAAGTGCATATCGCTTTTCAGTGTCTGAAAGATGTGATTGTGAGACATAGGATGTTGTTGTATTTCATTAAGGAGTTTCCGTTATTGGAACGTGTTGCGATTAGTNCGAATGTGGGCCTGCAAATGATTGGCATGTACTTTTGTCCCCCACACTTGTCAAGCAACGAGGGAGTTAGCACGATCGCACTTGACTAAATTGGGAAAACAGTTTCGTTTTGGCTTATTTTGGGAAATTAGAAAAAATTTTGGCTTATTTTGGGAATTGACCCTAAATAAAATATGTTGCCAAACACCCCTTATCTCTCACAACAAAAGGGTTCACACATAATCATCTGATGATCACGGATTCACAGCAACCAAAAAAAACCTCTTTAAATAACACAACCACAAACACCCCCTTAAAAAACCCTCATACTATGAATTGATGGTGGTGGTGGTGATTTGGGGATGAAACTTGAAAAGGGGTTAGTGGGTTTGTTCATAAGTTTTCAGTTATTTTATATTTCTTTGTATTTGAAATAGGATTATTAGTTTAATTGTTCGTATCATTTCTTCGAGATAGAACAAAAGGGTTTATTCTTTTGTGTGTAATTCCACTTAGATATTCGATATAATGATGAATCAAAGGTGACTAGGTCCACACATAAGCAGTAGCAAGTTTTCAGGAATTTGAATGCTTCATTGATAGAATAGGATACGAAATAATTAGCTAATAGGGCTTCATTATCCAGATTTATAAAAATGAACGAAATCGAAAAATCACCCGAAACAAACAATCCTACATCTTTGAACCATTTACCAGACGAGCTGATACTCCAAATACTCACCAAAATAACCGATCTCAAAACTTTATTCATTTGCCATGTCGTTTCCAAACGCATATCCTCAATCACCCTTCATGTCCGCACAATCTCATTCACGGCCACTGATGTCACCATTTCCAACAACCCCAACTACTTCTCCCGTTCTCTTGTAAACACCCTTATTTCCAAACCACTTCACTTCATCCGCCGTGCCATTCTCCCACCTCCTAAACCCCTTCCCCCCATCATTTCTTCGTTTTACGACCACTCATTTCGTTCCGCTTTTATGTTTATGACCAAATTTAGATTCTTAAAAACGTTACTTGTCGAATTACCTTATTCCAGGCATAAAGGTGTTGATGATAGTTGTTTGTATAAGTGGAAAGTTGGATTTGGTAATAAGATAGATTCGTTTATATTCGTTTCGCCTAATCTAGTTAGTTACAATGATAGTAATAACGCGAATGGGTTATGTGAAAGTACGGGGTTTAGTAATGATGCATTTAGGAAGAAAGTGCATATCGCTTTTCAGTGTCTCAAAGATGTGATTGTGAGACATAGGATGTTGTTGTATTTCATTAAGGAGTTTCCGTTATTGGAACGTGTTGTGATTAGTGATTCGGGGAGACGTGGGAGGTTGAGTTTGAGTGGGGGGAGGGTGCGTGAAGTGAGGGAGTGGATAGGGGGGGATGCGGATGATGTGAAGCTGCGGTTGAATTGTGTTGAGGTTCCGGTTAGTGTGAATACGTGTTATGTTGATGTGTTGGATTTAGGGAGGTCGGGGTGTGTGATGAGGGATGTGACTTTTGCTGTGATGGAGATGAGTGAAGATGTTGGTTCTGTGACCGGTGACTATGAGTTTGAAGATGAAGATGAAGAGGAGGGTGTGTATAGTGAAGCTGTGATTGAGATTTTGGAGAATCATAAGGATAAGATGAAGAAGCTTCTGTAGTGTAGTGTAGGTCAGGTGTTTAATCTAGACCGCAAAATTGGTAATCCTGTTATTTATGTTTTCACTTTTATTATATGTTCTGTACTATAAAGTTTTACCTTAAAGATTACTGCTGATATGTGTATGTGTATGAAATGCAGTTAAAATAAAATTATGTTAGTTTGGGTATCCCATAGTGGGATATGATTTGTTTAGCAATGCTGTTTAGATTCATGATGTTTTGGTACCTTACCGAGTATGCGTTTGTTGTTTATAAGCTGTGGTTTGTGGTAATGATGTTATGTGATTATTGAGTTAGAACTCGTATTATTATGTCTAGTAATTAAACATGATCAATTCATATATTTAATTTTTTCACACAATCATCTGTCCTAACCCTTAAAAGATTATACTATAAATCGGACACTTAACTTAAAACCATGGAATGTTAATAGTTACTCACATTTTGCGTCATGATTAAGCAACCTGGGAATATCATAACACAGAGTGATTTATCAAATTAGGATATTTCCTCCCTATTCAGATCTCATAAATTGCATTTAAATTACATGTTCTTGGGGGTAAGTGGATATTTTATACTGAGAAACCATTTGGAGGCTGTCAATTTGTATGCTGAGAAACAATTCGGGAGGCTCTCAAGCGTATCTTGTGAAATCTAGGTATCAGGGACTTAGGGCGAGTATTATGTTTTAAATAACGCTTCTTCTAAGAGGTGTAAAAGATAGGCGGGCTGACTCATGGGTGACACCAGGTTCTTGCCAAAATGGATTATTTATCGGTATGGCTGGGTTGACCAAAACACTTTAGGAGAGAGATGATAAGGTAGCAACAGGATGCACAAGGTATGTACTCTAACACCCATCCTGAAGCCTATACATTTCTGATAACCTATTGTAAGAAAGGTCAATGGTCCAGTGCAACGTGTCTTAATCGAATACTAAAACAGTAAATAAGTAACGGCAGCATCAAAGGTCATTTCTCTCCAAAATGATCCTTCCTGCTGTCCATAATGTTTTTATTTATTATTAGGATAAATAACACGTTTAGTTAATTTGACACTACAATTCTACAAATAACCTATCGATGGTGTATTATTTTCTTCTTGATATCTAATTACAAACGAACCTTTTCCTCATCTTGAAGGTGCATTAATAAGCATTACAGATACACCCTCTTAAACATGAGTGACCATATAGTAACGAAGGCCAATGAAAGATGCATGCGTATCTTGTTTGTCAAACAACTTACATCCTTTCAATTAGTTATCGAGGCTTGTGTCAGGTAATCTTAGAGAGGGTATAGCAACTAATGGTTTCCTTTTCTTCGTCACAAATCCAAACTCGTCAGAAAGCTCGAACGCTTCATCTTTAGGCAAACTCCACACAAAAGAATGCAAGAGTGATGCCAATATGTAAATCAACATCTTCTCCCCAAGGGGGATTCCTGGGCATATTCTTCTTCCTGATCCAAATGGCAAAAACATCAAATTATTTCCATTGTAATCCCATTTGCTTCTCAAGAACCTCTCGGGCTTGAACTCTAATGGATTCGCCCAGTTCTGGGGATCGTGGTGAATTGCCCAAACATTCACATAGACGATACTACCCTTTGGAATGGTGTATCCTGCGACCATGGAAGTTTCATCTGGGCATCTCTAGATTAGGAGAGGAAGTGGAGGGTGTAGTCTGAATGTCTCCTTGATCACTGCATCCAAATATGTCAATTTGGGTATATGTGACTCTTCAACAATACTCATACCGATAACTGTTGTTAATTCATCCTGAACCTTTCTCATGACACTTGGGTTATGCAAAATCTCTGCCATAACCCATTCGACCATTGTTGATGTTGTGTCTGTTCCCCCGACCACTATGTCCTGTTATTACAATTAGTAGTATTAGTGCTTTTGTAGCTGTATATACAACAATAATTATAGAGAAACTTACTATTAGTAGGGCTTTTAGTTGATCGATGTTCAAAGACGTTGTAGCATCTTGACTTTCATTAGGATCTAATAACATACTCAGAAAATCTTTCCTTCCATCTTCCTCAACAGCTCCTTTTGTTTCTTTGGAGATGGCTTCGATTCTTCTTTTGATTATACTGTCAAAAATCCTATCAAGATTTTCCCGTTGCTTCTTCATTTGTCGTTGTTTTCCTTGTACATCAAGCCGCGATAGCAATGGGATAAAATCGGATATGTTTGGCGCTCCTAGTAACTCAATAATTTTAAACACGATATCTCGAAACTCATCTCGAGTATAGCTTAGATCCTTCTCTTCACCAGATTTAGTAAAACCCCATAACATGCTTGTCACAACATTCAACTCGGTGTTAAAAACAGTTTTCTTAATACCGATCTTTGTCCCGATCCTAGAGTAAACTTCAGTCACCATCTTTCTCACTTCATATTTTCGAAATCTTTGACATTTGTTAAGGTTTGTGCTGCTTAGAAATTGACTGACTAAAAGCTTCCGTAGATTGCGCCAGTACGTCTTATTGGACCATACAATGCTGTTACCACCATAGCTAATGGCTAATGCAGTGAGTGTAGATCTGCGGTTAGCAAAAGTCTGGTCCAGGTCACGAACCACCACCTTTGAAAGGTCCACTGAGTTGACTACAATGTGAAGCTTACTTCCGAGCCTGAGGCTGAAGATAGGACCGTATCTGTGAGCCATCTCTGTGAATCTTTCATGCAAGTTGGAGCTGAGAAACGGAAGGTACCCTACAACTGGTAACCCATAGGGGCCTGGTGGCAAGAGAGCTCTACTCGTTCTAGTATAGGCAAACATGTACTTATAACATACAAGTATAATCAGTATGGTTGTAAACGAACTGAACATTCAGTAAATATTTCATGAACCGTTCGGTAAAAAGTTCGTTTATGTTCGTTTATTTATTAAATGAACGAACATGAACAATAATTTTGCGTTCGTTTAGTTAAATGAACGAACATGAACAAAAGTCGCGTCCGTTCATTTATGTTCGTGAACGTTCGATTATATGTTCGTTAACGTTCGTTTATGTTTATTAACTTATTTATGTCCGTATATCATATCTTTTAGTCTTATGAGTTTAAAATTGATTTGTTTAAACAAAACAACACTTATAAAACAATATATTGTGCTTAATTTAATAAAGTTTATGTTTGTTTGTCTATGTTCATTTATGTTAGATCGTTTATGTTCGTTTAGCGTTCGTTTATTGTCTTAATGAACGAACATAAACGAACATAAACAACTCATTTTCTTAATAAACGAACATGAACAAGGAAATTCGTCCGTTTAAGCGTTCGTGTCCGCTTATTTGTCTGGTTAAAATTAAACGAACGAACTTGAACAAGGCTTCGTTCGTGTTCGTCCGGTTCGTTTACAACCCTAATAATCAGCATTGGAGCGGAAATGGTGAGAATGGTGCGAGCAAGCTTGTTGTGTTGGTTGTCTACTTCCCACCACCATGACCACGAGGTGATCATTGTGAGATAATTCTTATACCCAAGTTCTGATGTCAACAAATGGTATGTAACTTATGAAGTATGCTTGTTATATAGCAGGATGGATGGCTTTAGACCATGGACATAGCGTAAGATATGTCATTTAACATGCATGGTTCAACTTAAATCCAAACTTATTTTGCGGTTACAGCTTATATCTTTCGGTGTGCAGAAACGTTTTGTGAACGCTTATTGCATTGTGTACGCTATCATCTTTTCTGCACGTTTATTGCATTGTGTACGCTACCATCTTTTCTGTATATGGGGCCGAAAGATAACAACCTATCATCTTTTCTGTATAATGGGGCCGAAAGAAATGTACGCCATTTATCTATTCCATTATCTGAAACATTTTAACAAAGTTAAGTTCTATCTTTTTAAAAGCAAATTAGTTTTATTGTTTAGAATCTAATGATTAAATGTATAAAACCCAAGGCTAAGTTTACGTATCGTTGTAATTGTGTTATGTAAAAAGATACATCGTTACTTATTAGTGTTTGATAGGTGCAAAAGATAAGTTCTATGCTTTTGGTCACCCCAACATCCTGAAATTTAAGAGCTAGAACCTGTTTGAGTATGTGTGGCGGTGATTTCAAACTTTATTGATAAGTCGACTAAAAGGTCGAAAATCGTGGTCTAAAAAAGAAAAAGGAAAAAGATACATTGCTTCGGTACCCTTTCGTTTCTGAGCTGATGCTAACAAAATACTTTAGTTTTTAATTTGACCTGTTATTTCAAAAGCTTATAAAAGTTTATCTCGACTCAAACCGACTCACAAACTACAATCTTATTTCATTAGCCAACTAAAAAGATTACACAAAATTAGAAAAAGGAATAGACCAATGGATCACAAGCAACTACAATCTTATTTCATTAGCCAACTTAAAAGATTACACAAAATTAAGAAAAAGAGATAGAGCAATGGATCATAAGCCCAATTCAGTCAGTCACACAAGTGACCATGTGAACTGTTTATTCGGCCTAATTTAGCTCGAACAAATCCAATAGCTCTACACCTTCATAAGCCCAATCACATGGTCCATTGGTCTTCGGTGCTTATCTACCGTCCAAAAGAGGATTATAAAGTTGAAGATAGTTTACTATTGTTAGGATGTGGGACAAACATTAGGAAGTTGGAACATTTTTTTGGATGAATTTGGAACTTTCTATATCTTGGAAAAGAAGAGTTTATACAACCATAAACATGATGAACGACTAAAGTGGATCACCATAAAGCCAAATACAACATAGAATATCATATAGCATTATAATATTAAGATCTGATTACCTTGTTAATATTGAGATCGGTTCCACGAATATTAACCTCAGATGGCAAAAATGATTATCATATTACTCCCAAATTACATTAAAGTAGTTTATACACATGTCAAGGTATCACCATCTAACATGAAATCATTGGTTTTGCATTTCGTGGGCAAGTCACATATATCATAATTCATAAGCTACACAGAGCTCTAATGTAAATCCACCCGTGTATAAAGAGCGTGCAATTTACAGTTTTTCCATTATTATATATACATCAAAGATTTGTACATACAATGGGTACAGCAAAGTACACTACTTATGGCTACTACTTGATAAGCCTTGAGTGACCGGTCATTACCGACTTGAGCTCTGTAAGACACCTATAATAATCTCCTATCCTACACACAATCAAGATCCACAAACAAATCATTAGAACATACTAACTTAAGCTCATATTAGCCATAGCTATAATCATGGGACACAATCTAACAGATAACGGCAACTTAGAGCCTAAAATTACAAGTGTGCAGACAAATATATAAATACCTTGCTGGTCACATAAGATAATTCTCCCGCAAGACGACTGGCCATCATACATGATGCACTCAGTATATAGTCGTTATCCAACTCACTCGAATAGTCCTGTCATTTTGTATAAACATATATTAACTTCAATATATGCATCAAAAGCGTCATAATACAGAGAATTAAGTGAGCATGAATGACACCTTCAAGATGAGTTCTATTGTAGTAGTTGTTGTAAACAAACACTCCTTTTAACAAAACCAGATACTAATTCTTCAAGAGCCATTTCCATAGCCATCAGAAGTACACTGCAAAAGAAATTACTAACAGCGATTAGTAATTAGTTATGTAGCAAAAAAGATTGTTTTCCTAGCTGAACTGATAAGAGAAAAGGAACAACCTCCGGAAAAACATATTCAGACGAGATAGTTCAAGGTCAGGTATGATTGGTGGTCTTGAAGGTATCTGCAAATGTAAACCATATGAATTAAAAAGTAAACAAACTACCTATATAGTTGTATTCGGAGTTCCATTATGTTTAAGTTAGTAAAAGTCATTATCACTGTATATATCAAAATGCATGTGAATTATAGCCACAAATGACTAACCGTATGCGGGAATTGTGCAACCTTAGGTCCTTGAGCAGGTGGAAGTTGATTTGGTGAGCCTAAAGCTGCCTTCTTCTCGTCCTCACCCAACATATCAGTGGGAAGATGGAGTTGATCAGCATTCTGTCCACAAAAATAGAAGGCGCCAGCAAAATCAGATGGGCCATCAACAAAATACATTGGGTACTGTCTAAAACATCTATAGATAACGAACCTGGTGTAATACATGTGATTGATAAGATGCACCAGCGGCCGCCGGTGGCATATGTGTGTGCCCAGCCTGATCAGATGGACCAGCAGCCACGATTGGTGATTTAACTTGGTTTACAACAGATCTCACAGTAGAGTTAGAATTAACTTTATCTTTTTGTTTTATATAAGACCTGAAATTATTGTTAGAAAAATCTGGATTTCCTTCAACTATCGTGACCCTGTTCTTAAGAAGAGATGATGGAGTAACTTCCTTCATATCTATGTCAAGATTCTTGAACGATATCTGAAAGCACAAACCAACATGAGCATAAATTTCTGGAGTAGAGACACCACTAAAAAGTTAAATTTAGTTACAATTTTATACATCAATTTCAAACTTGAGATTTGCTTGGAGATTTTTCATTGCATGATTTTTTTATTATTATTATTTTTTATTTTTTATTTCTATATACTTTTTATTTTATTTTTTGTTTTTTATTATTATTATTTTTTTTTTGGTAAAGGAATTATACCCGGTGAATATATAACCACAAGTGATTCGGTGGTGCGAGACTGTCTTTGCTTGATTCCAAAATCTGCAACAAGTGAAACTAAAATTGAGACATATAACCACAAGTGATGTAGAGAATAAACATAAACCAAATAAGTTGCATACCTTAGAGGTAAATGAAATCACTCCAGACCCTTTCTATAAGCCTATAGGATTAAGAAGTAAAACTAATTATATACCGTACCTAAGTGGTTCAATATCCTAACTGTCACCGGTTTAAGTTAGAAATTCAATGACTTTCATGGTTACCGCCCATCACCGGTTTAGATAGACACCTTCGCTACTTTTCACATATATTTGGATTGTAATTCGAATTAAGAAAATCACTCAATAATACCTGAATTACAACTGTGAAGCAAAAAAGAAAACTAACCAGGTGATTACATCAACAGCTTTCCTTATGACACGATTGACTACTTTAGAATTTTGGTCTCCTCTATGCATTTTAAGCACAGACACACGATGGAGGTAAACGCTCCAGCATCAACTATTAAGGTTGTTGATGCTCAGGCTGTTAAAACAAAACATATTGGTGAATTAGTTGTATTAGGTGAAATGTGTAAGCTATATACAGTTTCAACAATTTCAAATTAATTTTCAATATTATGGACTTTCAATCTACTCGAAGTTGTTTTGACAAATTAAAATCAGTCATTAATAAAAAACTTAATAGAACATCCACAAACTTGCAGCATACAGATACACATGTACTACATCATAAGAATTTATGAATTATTTTTGAAGCAAATTTAAAATCTCACATCAACAACAAAATTCCAGTAACATTCCCAAAAACAAAATTCAATAAAATTCAATCATTACTTAGACTACACTAAAACTATCAGCAAATTCAGTAACAATCCAAAAACTTACACAATATCGTCTGTATTATTAACACAATGATAAGCTTAAGAATTCTACTGAATTTTGTTTATCACCTATTAAGACTTCCACATATAGAGACAACACAACTAATCATTCTTAAATGACTTCATTCAAGATAGATTCATGTAATAAGCACAGCT
>LBNU01018275.1:4689-44282 GCA_014162995.1 Artemisia annua | reverse complement strand
AAAAAAAAAAAAAAAAAAAAAAAAAAAAAAAAAAAAAAAAAAAAAAAGCAACTTATTCCATAATCAAACTTAACATTTTGTTCTCTCACAACTTATAAAAATCATATAATTTTGTTCTCTCGCAAACAAAAGAAAGATCAGGTCCCACGGTAGACCTCAAAGTTTTGTTTGTGAAAGAACATAACTGGTCATGTTTATACTAACTTGAAAGAATCTGAATCCAAACACGCAATGGAGTTCTTGATTGAATTGGATTATTTATAACTACATAATGTATCAATATTTAATTAAGTACATAGTAATATTTCGTATTTAAAAATTTCTTCCGTGTGTTATAAACTCACTTTTATAACATAATGCAGTACGTTAGCTTCAGCTACCTATGGGAATGATAACCTAAGTCAAGTTCTTTGCTTGTCACTTGTGAGTTGTGGCCACACACTACTCATTCAACTTCATTTCTTTTATATGAAGTTGAAGTTTCAAAAAAAAGATAGAAAGAAACACCATGCATGCCTGGATTCGTTTTTAAGATTGATTTATGAAGTGCATTTAATAGTTAGGTACCAAAAAACTTCTAATGGAAATGAACCCATTCCCTTATTACTATAACGTCATACAAAACACACCCGAAATGTTTTATCAATTTATAGTGAAAAATTAAGCATTTATTTTGACATGAATATTTAAATAGTAAAGAGAACACATTTAAAACATAAATGTGTATGAGTTAGGAACAAATGAGAAGATAAATTAAAATGAAAATGATAAGAAGAAACCACAACGACATATTTCAGATGCACTTATAAAAATAAATGCATCTCCCCTTAAAAATTTTCCACTTACTTAAAATGTGTGGCTAGAAATTATTCTTATTCTTCAAATTTTAGTTTTTCTTCTCACCGGATCCCTTCCTAAATGTGTATTTAATTACTAGATAAATGTTGGGCACACATTTCTATTAAGCGCGCAGGGTATCATGGTGTTGACTCCCTATGTTGCTCTTCTTGGCGCCACTACCCTCAAGCCCTGACACTTTTCAGGTCAAATTTATCTTAACTTGATCGACCACTACTTTTTACTTACAATACAAAGGACTATTTGAATGTGTTTATTTAAGTTTAATGATATCTCGTCTGTTTTTGTTTGGGACGTGGTAAATTAGTTCCTCCTCTATCGAGTGAAAGAGCTCGGTTACAAAACATTTCTAGATTACTCTCCAAAGTGTGAGCATGAGGGTTATAAACGACAAACAAAGCATTATTGGCTGTAAGTCATTTGAGAATCGACCTTGGGATACGAGAGGGGTGTGATACTTTTAATTAATGTTTACTTATGAATTGTAAAGCGGGTATATATCGTGTGATGATGGTTGTATGTTCGGCTTACATTGATTGGTAAGAACCTCGTGAGAAGAATGATCTTTCTAGATCGGGGTAACGCTTATATCCACCGTGTACCTTCTTCTCGTCTCAATGGAGTCGATGATTAGAAGGGTTTAGTGTCATAGATGATAATAGAGGTAAACTCCATTGTTGGTTGGTGAGTAAGCCAAAAGAAACTACATATGTGAAGTGATAGATGAGCCTATGCGAGCTTACCCTAATTCTATCATCCTCCTAGTATATATTAGGAAGGGATTAGGGCAAGAGATGGTGGGATGGGCTTTACCATTGTTTGCACCATTGGCTCAGCCCTTTGTCTAGTGGGCTTGTCTAGAGATATTCAAGCCGAGAGGACTTAATGTATATATTGTCTAATACTAGTAGGGTATCCGTTGCAGCGTCAGCGTCAGGTACCCTAAAATAAATACTATACGACATAAAAAGGCAAAAGTGATAGCTAGGAGTTGTAACCGTTCGGGCTCGAGCCCGTTGTCCCGTGCCCGTTCAGGCTCGAGCCCATTTGGCCCGTTGCCCGTTCGGGCATGAATATTTGTATAATGTGCTTTATTATTTGTATTAGTGACATTTAATGCAGGAATTGTGTTTATGTTGGTTGTACAATAGGTTTGATAATATGTATTTCTTATGTAAGGGGTGTTTTAATAATTGCATTAATTATATTATTAATCACTTAATTAATTGACTACATTAAATATCTTGGCCACATTAATAGTGTTTTGTATTGTATTTAATATTAGTAAATGTGTTTTAATTAGGGGTCCTGCTAAATTGACACCAAAACCACTATCCAAACCTTAGTCAAACATAGCTTAATTCTATTGAAGTAAGTGTAGCTTGGGGAAAAGCAATTTGACTGATCCATATTTTATTCAACTTTAGACTTCTTGAAAAAATTGCAAAATAGTTATTAGTTTATTATGGAGTATTCAACTTCTAACTATATTTTAATTCCTTAATTATAGATAATCATATATTAGTGTATATATAAACAACCCACCATCACCACCGGTAAACAACCCACCATCACCACCGGTAAGACGATACACCAGACCAAAAGTAAACAACCCACTGTCACCACCATTATAACCACACGCCATCACCACCGGTAAACAACCCACTGTCACCACCATTATAACGACACGCCATCACCACCGGTAAACAACCCACTGTCACCAGCATTATAACGACACGCCATCACCACCGGTAAAAAACCCACCATCACCACCATTAAGACGAGACACCAGACCACAAGTAAACAACCCACTGTCACCACCATTATAACCACACGCCATCACCACCGGTAAACAACCCACTGTCACCACCATTATAACGACACGCCATCACCACCGGTAAACAACTCACTGTCACCAGCATTATAACGACACGCCATCACCACCGGTAAAAAACCCACCATCACCACCATTAAGACGAGACACCAGACCACAAGTAAACAACCCACTGTCACCACCATTATAACCACACGCCACTTTTCTGTCCATTAGTTTCTCAAAAGGCAAGAAAGAATTTATACTCCCTTTGCAATTTTTTACATGCATCGTAGGTTTTGATCCTATGGTTTTGTTTTCCTAAAGTGTAGAGAGAGAAGGTTTTTGTAGAAAGAGAGAAGAAAGGGACGAGTAAGAGTTTTATTTGGTGGTGGGTTTTTACTATTTAAGGATCTTGACATTACATTGTCACAGGTACAAGTTTCTTATTTTATAGTATTATATATTTTATAGTATTAGATTTTACTTTAGTGTTGTGTCATAATAAATACTTTATTAGTTGCTTTGCAAAGAATATTTTGTTAGGTGTACTTTTGAATTTGCTTAATGCAAAGCTAACCAAGAATATGTTTGGCTCTAGTAAATGATAATATTGAAATAGAAATTAGATGCGTAATCGTCATATTGTATACGTATTAAAAACTTTGGTTCCGCTCTCATTTTTTGACCATAGTTAAGCCCTATTATGTTTTTATTTTTTATTATCTTTTTTTATTTCTACTTTGTTGCAGGTATTTTATCGTTAGCATACGTAAAAATGTCATTTTTTTATGGAAACAACTCAAATGAAGATGATGAATTCCCTACACAAGCAAGTTGGAAGCTTTATTTTTTGTACATCCAACATCTTTTAAGATATGGCGTGAATTCCCGCACGTGTTGATTATAGATGCCACATACAAAACGAACATATACAAAATGCCTTTTGTTGAGATTGTTGGAGTAACTTCAACAAGCAAAACATTTTGCATAGCTTTTGCATTTATAAGTGAAGAAAAGGAGAAAAACTATAAGTGGGTGTTAGAGCGTTTAAAGCTGACATTAGAAGGGTGCATGCATCCACGTGTTATAATCACGGATCGAGAGTTGGCCCTCATAAATGCATACAAAAAAGTTTTCCCGAATGCTACTCGATTACTTTGTAGATGGCACATTCAGCAAAATATTCTTAAGCATTGTAGGCCAATGATCAAGATACAACATGATTGGGACTCATTTTATTCGACATGGAAGCTACTTGTAGATTCTCTGACGTGGACATCGTACTTAGAAAACTACAACCAACTTCGTTTAGTATTGGGAAGATATCCACGTATATTTTCTAAATTTCACATTTAATAAACATTTTATTCGCTAATATTTTTTTGAATTTCACATTTTATTTTGTCTTTTCAGGCGCTTTAAGTTACGTGGAAGAGCAGTGGTTGAATAAACATAAAGAGATGTTTGTGTCTGCATGGATTGATAAGTCTCTCAACTTTGGTAACAACACAAGCAATAGAGTTGAGAGCCAACACGCCAAGTTAAAATTGTTCATGAAATATAAAAAATATAGCTTGGATCAATTTTTGGGTTGTATTGATCAAATCGTGCAGTCTCAAGTTACGGAAATCAATGCAAGCTTTGGAAGAAGTACAATTTACCGTTATCATCAGCATAACCTATCGATTTTAACTTCATTATGGGGTCATGTTTCGAAAGAAGCTCTTGATTTGATTGTAAAAGAACTTCTTCGGTTGGATGATCTTGAGTTCGACTACTCAACATGTGGTTGCCGACTTCGTAGTAGTTGTGGGTTACCATGTGCTTGCATACTTTCAACGTATTTGAATTCAGGTCGGTATATTTAACTTCAATTGGTTGATTAATGTTTTTAAGGTCTTGTTTTTTCAACAACTTCAAAACAATTACTTTTAATTTGTTACAGGAGAGTATATTCCTTTGGATTCAATTGATATCTTTTGGAGGACGCTAAACGTTTCATGGTCAGAACCGGTGGAAAATGAAGATATCCAATGTGACGAAGAATTACACCGTTTCAAAGAAAAGTTCAACGAGCAGTCAAACATTGTTAAAAAGAGTCTCTTAAGAAAGCTTTTGGATATCGTTAATCCAAGTAAAACCGTGATTAATGAACCAGCGATTAAGAAAAATCCGCGTGGACGGCCAAGCTTGAAGAAACAACAAAAAAAGAAGCATGTTGACCCGAAAAGTCAAGATCCTGGTAAACGTAGTTCTTCATGCAGGTTTTTCGAGATAGATCCAAACATGCAACCTAGAAGACATAGTTCATTTACTCAAACAAGTCGGGCGCATAACTTAATCCCTGATCTAAATGAAGAACCGCCAAGACATAGCTCATTTATGAGCCAAACGTCTACATGGTATGATTCATCTATGGGCCAACTAAGTAGGACATTAAACCTTCGCAGACAAATTCCAAAAGTTTTCCATCCTTATATTGTAAGTCTACAAGATGTCAAAGCAGATGGAAATTGTGGGTTTAGATCCGTCGCTCTCGGTCTTGGTCTCACTGAAGATCATTGGCCTAGAATTCGGTCGGATTTGGTGGGCGAGTTAGAGTCTCGCCAACAACAATACCGGTATATATTTGGAACTATAGGTTATAATGAAATCTATAGTACTGTGAGATTTGCTGGAGAATGGATGGAAATGCCAGACACAGGATTGGTAATTGCTTCAACGTATAACAAAGTAGTCGTAAATCTATCCGACGATGGAGGTTCTACTACGAGTTTTCCTCTTTGGTCCAGTCCACCGCAATCAAACTCACATGAGTTCATAGTGACTGCACACGTGGATGGTGGCCATTATATTAGAGTTGTATTACGGGAAGGTTTTCCTTTACCGTTAACTCATCCACTTTGGATCACATATAAAAGCAATATTGCATCTGGATGAGAAAACAAATATGTTAGTCGTCAAAATGATTTTCGCGAGTATAATTATCGTGCTCCTGAAAGTTATGATCTAACTTAATGTAATTTTGTAACATTCTCGTCATTGAAAAAGTGAATGAAAATTACTTAATAAAAGTTGTAATATTTAATTTTGAATTTTATGTTAATATATTTGTTTTTATTTTTTAATATATATTAGAATAAGTAAAAAAATAAATGTAAGTGATACATTAATTAATCATTATTGCAATCATTGATACATTTATTAAAGTCTATTTATGTCTAAAAATAAGAAATTCAATCATTGAAGCATTAATTGGGGTTTATATAGTGAAAAATTAGTGTTTATTTAGGGGGACCCTTAATTAGTTGTATTATTAGTTTAAGAACTTGTAATGCTGAATTTTAAGTACTTTTATTTAAAGTTTGTATTTAATGTTAGTAAATGTGTTTTAATTAATTGTACCTTTAGCTTAAGAACTTGTAATTGTATTTAATATTAGAAAATATGTTTTAATTAGTTGTACTTTTATCTTAAGAACTTGTAATGCTGAATTTTAATATTTCTTTTTTTAGAAGGCCTAAATGCTTTATAAGATAGTATGATGACTAGACGGTAAATACATATGTCATCAAGCCTATCATTGACTCAATATGTTTTTATAAATGTAAAAAAATTAATAATGTAGGGATGTGTATTTAATAAACATTAATTAATTAAACTTATAATTTACGAGATGTGTATTTAATAAACATTAATTAACTAAACTTATAATTTACCATTCCATCCGTCCCAAAAAAGTGTTTACCTTACTATTTATGTTTGTCGCAAAATAAGTGTCTCAATTTTATATATCGACATTAATTATGATTGGTTTTCATACTTTATCCTTCATTTTTTATTTATATATTAACTATGAGTGTAAACATGACTTTAAGACTTTTTATCAATCAAAACTAGCATTAATTACACATATCATAGTTTCTCCAGTTTTTGTTTAGACACTCTTTTTGGGACGGAGGGAGTAAAACTATATGTGATTTTCAATTTTATAAACTCAAAATTTATCTTTATTTAGATCTCAAAAGATGCTCAGTGGGCACCTGTTGCCATTTAATATATACTCCGTAGAGTTTTATTTGTATTTTAATAACAATATTTTTTTTGTTACTTATAAATAATATTTTCATTATTAGATTAAATTGATTATAATACCCAAAATTCGTGTGGGCATGGGTTAATTGTAATACCCAAAATATATATATGCACGAGATTATAAATAATATTATCATCATTAGATTGTATTTTTTTTAAAGATTCTTTTGTATCTTTTTTTTTTCATTCACTTAATTAAAATGTAAAGAAAAACAAAGAAACGTACGATGTCATGTTAAAGAGCAATACAGTTAAAACACAGTAAACAAAAAGCATGAAAAGTTGCTTTTATACGAGTAGATTTTTCTCAACACCCTTATTTTTAATGTTTGATTTCACGGAAAACAATTATTAAATAAATAGTTACCTGATAAATTGGAATGTGAAGTTGAAGCAAATTCAGCAAAACCATCAGCTGTGGATCATTAAACTTTATCTGTACAAGGAAACAAGATATGTATGATTACTTATGAAAAAACATATTTTTCTTAAGAAAATATGTTTCATCTAGATTATTAAATACACTAACAATCGAAATACTATGAACAATGATCGTGATAAAACATGATGTTTCATATGAAATTGATATCTTTTTATCGAAATGAGGATCTAAAAAGGTATGTATTCTTGTCGCCGTTCTCTTTTTCATTTTTATGACTTGCGGAATTGTGTTTACCCTTATCAACCTTTTATAGTGAGAAGATATCTCGATTTAAATGATCAGATTAATCCAACGGCCATAATTGCTAACAACTGCATTTTAGGGTTCGGGAAATGTCATCTTAAACTTATCTAGATTGTATGTTATGGGCCTCGGCCCAAATACTCTATCGACATACGTAACATACCATAAATTTTATAATATGTCAATATGGTAAAAGACGAGTTGTTAAATTAAAAGTAGCAACATTCGACATAAATAAATAGGGTTAAGATACAACATGTTATTAAAATTTCCAAAAAAATTCGCCTAAAAGTTACTGAACTTTCATTTTGTTCACATAGGTTACTGAACTTTGAAATTTTGTTTACTCTGTTTACTAAACCTTTTAAATGATGACATTGCTTGTTTTTTAAGTACAAAATGGACCTTGTAGTTAGTCAGGTTTCACGGATTTAATCCATAGACAACTATTTCTGTTAGTTAGACCGTTTTTATACGTTTTCATATGTTTTTACATGTTTTTATAAGTTTTCATATATTTTTATCCGTTTTTAACCATTTTCGTACGTTTTGACCGTTTTTGTACGTTTTATCCGTTTCGTCCGTTTTTATCAATGGTTTCACAGAATACAACTACTTATACCCACAATGCAGTAGAACAACAATATTAAGTTGCTTATAACAATGAAAATTTTCAATTGGCCTGAATTTCTTTGATGATTAGAATCTGAACTCATTAGTAGTCTTATTTATTGAAAGTAATGTTGGTATAGAATTGCAAACACAAACTATTATTGCCGCATATGTGATACAATACTTTAATTATAGGATATACTCAGTGATATGTTATTTGATCTACAATCTTTGCTTTCATTATATGGCTACTAACATATAAGTACCTTACAACTTATTTTCAGGATAGATGACTTGATGCATCAAGATTGCCCTGTTGAAGAGGTCAGCGACCCTCGATCTCCCAGTGGAAGAGGCCAGCGACTCTCAATATTGCCCAGTTGATGAGGTTAGTGAGTCTGATGCTTACCCTATTGAAGAGCTTAGCAACTCTCAAGATCTCCAAAGTTCATGCACCAATATTGGTCAACGAAGAGTGACCCGTTCCTACATGGTAAACCAAGGGAGAAAGTCCACAGTTACTTAGAGCGAGCTAAACCATTTATTTCTTCAAACTGATACTTGGTTTTTTGTTGTCATTTATCAACAATTTAAATTGTACGGGAAGTTATGGCTCATCTTTCTAGAAGATAAAAAGAGTTCATTCACACATACCGATCGATTATGGTATTATTTGGCGTATGAATAAATTTTGCTTGTGTATTTGATAAAATATGCTGTTATTGCCAGGGCTCATTGGAATTTCTTGATCTTGCAAAAGTCAAGAGTCATCAATGTGGGTGAAATGAGACTAATGTTGTTTTTCTTTGATGACATGTTACCATGGTTATCGATAACACATAGATTGTAATAGTGCACATTGTATCGGAATACTGTAGACAATGTGGAAGTTGTGGAAGCATAATCACAACATGTGTTTAAAGTGTTAAAATATGAGCATAATAGGCATCTTTTCACAATATGGGGAGGATTTTTTTTTTACTCTTTGACATTGACCTCATTTGAGTTGGTTTCTTTGCCATTATATATGAGTGAAATTGCATGATACAAGAATAAATAATTGACATCTAAAAACCCGTGGCTCTGTTTGTAAAAGAATAAATCAAGTTGCAAAAGACGTAATGAAGATCACATGTTTCATGAAACATAATGTATAATTGTTAAATCTCAGTTTATCACCTATGTCAGCCTGTCAATGAGAGTTTAATTGCTTCATGTAAAGAGGAAAAGTTTTCATAGTTAAGTTACTGCTTAAAGAGTATGATCAAGTTATGGATGAAAATTATGGATTAGGTGTAGCTTCACAAGCAAATCAATGCCAAGTATTGCAGTCATTGCAGTTTTTGATATTTTTGTGGAATTTTTTGGTGCATCACGCCGTTTCCTAGCCAGACACTGATGAACGACAAAAGGGTAAATCCATATAGGATCTTCATTCTCTGCAATTTAAAATATCGGAGAGTTAAATATATATGCTAACAAATTGTCAATGCCGATGATAATATGCAACAAAACACATTGCCATTTTCAGGTATTGAAATACCTGGAGTTACAGTAAGAAACAATGATGAGGAGCTAATAATACTATAAACAATGTCCATTTAAGATCCCTTATTCAAGATATACAACCAATCCTATGGCACATGGTTTGAAAAGAATTATTAGCATTATTTTGGACATAAGAATGTAAGATGAAGCTAATACAACTTACCTCAGCTATACCAGCCTCTAGTGATGCATAATGTGTATCTGACCATATACGTATGACATCAAGAGGTGGTTCTTTATTGAGCATGTACAAATCTGCGTCAACTTCTTTATCAGGGAATTTTTCCGCCTAATTGAATGCAAGAAGAGGGTTATAAGACAAATCAATGTAATTAATTATATAGCTCAAAACTACCTTATTCCAAATATAAGAGCATAAAAATCTTACATTGATCGACTGTATAAAGTAGGGAATTGCTTGTTTTATCAGGGAAGTTTTCCGCCTAATTGAACGCAAGAAGATGGTTATAAGACAAATCAATGTATCTATATGAGTAAGGGTCAAATAAGAGCTCATAACTACCTTATTCCAAATACGAGAGCATAAAAATCTTACATTGATTGACTGTACAAAGTAGGGAATTGCTTGTTTTATTACATACATAGTAATTTTTCGTATTTAAAAATTACTTCCATGTGTTATTTATTGTATTTAAAAATTACTATATGGTTTTTGTTTACATGTAAAAAAAAGCTTTATAATCATTAATACTTTGCATTAACGACATGGAAATCAAATGTCACATGAAACTCTAATTTTAACAAATTAAATAATAATATATAAAAAGATCTAAACCTTAAGAAGTCACATTTGTTGCATGAGACTTATACTTTCATTATTATGTTTATACTATATTAGTATACTTTTTATTACTATATGGTTTTTTATTACATGTAAAAGAACACATTATAATCATTAATATTTTGCATCAATGACATGAAACTCATTTATTAACGAATACTGTGCATTCTGACCCGTGTGATACACGGGTCTTGTTTACCATCATATGATCAAACTTGTATTTATGTCAGTTACTCAATTTTGTATAATATACATGCATGTTTACGGGTGAAAATGTATAACGTCGATTTCTAATAAAAAAAATTCGAGTGAAGTTTACCCATTGGTTTTCTTTTGAAGATTCAAGACAAATGAGTTCAAGTTAAAATATTTACCAATTGTTTCAAATCAAAAGTGTGGAAGCTAAGTTAACCTAATGGTTTATTTCAATATTAAAAACACAATATATATTTTTTTATCATTAAAGTTATAAAGTTAACTATATGTTAATTTGAAAATCACATTTTTCAATATAATTAGATGAAATATAATAAAGTTTTCACATATTTTATTTATTCTCTTTTGTTGAATTAAGTGTTTGGCATCATAAATACTCATCTTTATTTACTAGTTATAATCCCCGCGCACGCGCGGGTTTTTTTTTTAATTTTTTTTAAATAATATATTTTTATTTCTTAAAAAACAAATAATTTAATTTTTGTTTTGTTTGATTTATAATTTTTAATTATATTTGTTTATTATTAAAGATAATCATTTAAAAAATTTAATCCTGTTGTTAGTTGCATCTTATCTATACTTTTTTGTATTTATCTTCTACTTGTGTAGTATTGCATCTTATCTATATTTCTTTTTATTTATCTTATACTTGTGTTTTATATCAACAAAACAAATTTTTAAAATTTTAAATTAAAAAATAATAATTAAAATATTACCTAATGAGGAAATATTCTTTTTTCCGAAATAAGAAAGTACCCACTAGGGGTTTTGTTTTATTATATAAAAAGATTTAGTTTTGTTGAATTAAATTTTTAGTATAATAAATAATTAAATAGTCACATTTACATCGTGAAACTCAAAAGTGTGGGGGGCTAATTTGGCTTAGTGGTTTATTTCAACATGTAAAAACATAATAATTTGTTTATCATTAAAGTTATGAAACTTGTGGCGGTTGGTTCAAATCTTTGTAGATTAGTTGGTCAAAAGGTCGGAAACCTGGTTAAAAAAAAAAAAAAAAAAAAAAAAGAAAAAAAAAAGAAAAAAAAAATTGAAAAACACATTTTTTTAATATACTAGTTAAAATAATAAAGTTTTCGCATATTTTATTTATTTATTTATTCTTTTTTTGTTGAATTAAGTGTTTGGTATCATAAGTAGTCATATTAATTTATTTATTTTTGATGAATTAAATGTTTAGTGTTATATACTCACATTTATACCATGAACACGATAATTTTATTATCACTAATTATAAAATTACTTATATGTTAATTTAAAAATCACATTTTTTTTTATTATACTTAGCTAAAAGATAATAAAGTTTTCACATATTTTACTTATTTTAATTTTGTTGAATTAAGTATTTGGTATCATCAATACTCATATTTATTCTTTATTTTTGTTGAACTAAATGTTTAGTATAATAAATAATTACATTTATATCATGAACACAATGATTTTTTTTTTTATCATTAAAGTTATTAAATTATTTATACATTAATTTGAAAATCATATTTTTGTGAGATATACTTAGATAAAAGATAATAAATTTTTCACATAGTTTATTTATTTTGTTTATTCTTTTTTTTGTTGAATTAAGTGTTTGGTATCATAAATACTCATACTTATTTATTTATATTTGTTGAATTAAATTTTTAGTATAATAAATACTCATATTTATATCATGAAACTCAAAAATTATAGATATATAGAAGATATAGATTTAGATCTTAAAAATACCAAGTGGGCATGTATTTGCCATTTAATATATAACCCATAGAGTTGTATTCAGATTTTAATAACAAGATTTATTTTTTTGTTTTTGTTATTTATAAATAATATTTTCATTAATAGATTAAATTGATTTTAATATCCAAAATGTGTGTGCGCGCATGGGATTAATTGTAATGCCTTAAATCTATATATGCACGATATTATAAATAATATTGTCATTTGTATTTTTTTAAATATCTTTTTTTTTTGTCATTCATTTAATTAAAATGTTAAAAAAAATAGAAAAAGGTACGATGTCATGTTATGCAGTAATATAGTTATCACAAAGTAAACCAAAAACATGAAAATGTTGCTCTTGAAGGGGTATATTTTTTTATATTTTATTATTATTTATTTATTATTATTATTATTATTATTATTATTATTATTATTATTATTATTATTATTATTATTATTATTATTATTATTATTATTATTATTATTATTATTATTATTATTATTATTATTATTATTATTATTATTTTTGCAATACCATTATTTTTAATGTTTGATTTCATTGAAAATAATTAATAAATAAATAGATTACCTGATACATTGGACTATGAAATTGATAGAACGTAAAAGCAAATTTAGCCGGTCAGTAAACTCCATCTGAACAAGGAACAACATATGTAAGATTACTTATGAAAAAAACAAGTTTTTCTTAATAAAATAGATTTCATATGGATTATATTAAATACACTAATAGTCAAAATACTATGAACAATGATCATGTTAAAACAAGATCTTTCATCTGGAATTGATTTCTTGTTATCGACACGAGCATATAAAAAGGTATGCCTTCTTGTCGCCGTTCTATTTTTCATTTTTGCGTGTGCGAAATTATGTTTGCCCTTATCAACCTTTTATAGATATCTCAATCTAAATGATCAACTTGATCCAACGGCCATAATATTTTTAGGGTTCAGGAAATGTCATCTTATTCATCTTAAACTTATCCAGATTGTATGTCCATGGGCCTCGGCCAAAATACTCTGTCAACTTATGTAACATCCAGTAAATTTTATACTATGTCAATATGGTAACAGACGAGTTGTAAGTTTAAAAGTAGACATAAATATATATTATTATTAGATGTATCAATATATTTAAAAGATTTAAAATTTTATAGATATGAGATTTATACAATATATTTGTATGTGCATATATTAACAAAGTTGTAAAACCCACAAATTAGGTTACTGTTGGACTAAAAAGTAATTAGACAAACATTTACATTGAAATGTATGGATAATTATGGGAGACTAAGATAGCACAAATGGCCAATAAGTGAAGAAACAAAATGTCAGTGAAATGCTATAAAAGATAAATGGAAATCATATGATTTGACAAATCATGTGAAATGACAAAGGATAAACAATTATTCAATATGAATAAGGATGGCAATGGGGCGGGGCATGTCAGTGACAGTATTTATCATCCCCATCCCCTAAACAATTATTCGATATGTAGGGATGGCAACGGGGCGGGGTATAGTGACTGTATTTATCATCCCCATCCCCGTTTTCCATCCTCCATCCCCATCCTCATCTCATCCCCGTCGGGGAATTGCTTTACACCCCCTTCCCCGTCCCCACCCGCAATGGGGATCGGGAATCCCCGCAGGGATTCGGGATTTTTCATCCTCATGAAATAACATAAAGATTTTCCATCCTCATGAAATAACATAAAGATCCCCATCCCCAATGGGGATCGGGGATCCCCGCAGGGATTCGGGATTTTCCATCCTCATGAAATAACATAAAGATTTCCACCAACTCGTCGAAAATATAAAGAATTTTGACTCATAAAGTATCTCAACAAACGTACATCGAGTATAGTTAGTTTAATTACAATTCCAATTCAATTTTAAAGCATCGTAAATATTGTAACATCGCATATAATATAAAAATAATATGTAGCATAATGTGTGTATTCGGACAAAATAGCTAAGTAATATATGTTGGTGCTTATACTTCAAATTCTAAAGGTGTTTGATCATATAAACATGACATATGCATGCCGATACTCATAAACATATATCCATATACATATGCAAGTTAATCAACTATGAATATAACATATAAACTTAAATACTTATACACTAGAAAGATCAGGATCGGGCCAGGTTCGGGGATTTATTTTATCCCATCCTCGTCCCATCCCTATTTTGGGGATTCCCGGTCAACTAAGGAATTCCCCAATCAAATCAAGTATGGGGATCAGGTCCCCATCAGGTAACGGTTTTTTTGCCATCCATAAACATGAATGGATAGATAGAACACACTATCCAAACTTGAAGCTAAAGTGCTAGAAACAAGATTCAATAAGATTTAAAACAATAGAGAACAAGAAATTAGACGGATGAAGATGGAAAGTACAAACACTAAAATAAACACAAACAACACATCAAACCATCTTCTAGCGACTGATACCACATGTTAGCGCACCTATTTGATCATTGTTGCTTGTGTAATATTGTTATTTCAAGAGAGAGAAAGTAGAGTAGAGAAAGAGAGTGGAAGGATCTAGTAGAGAGATAAAAGGAACATGAAATGCATAAACGAATATTACCATTGCTCGTGTAATATTCGTGTGTTTACAAAAATCAACCTCCGGTGCACCTAAAATGTATGCACGCCCCGCCATTCGCACTAACCATTAACTTTGTTACACTGTAAAGATATATGAAAATAAAAAGAAAAATATACACTCTCATTTCGTGTTGTCTTCTTTCATATCTCGTCCACAATTTCACATCTGCCAAAAATACACTACACACAAATATTTAACATAAAACATACACTAAGATCTAGCAAAAAAACACACTCCAAACATACACTAATATCTTGCAAAACCCATAAGAAAACCGTGAGGGTTTGTTTTACTCGTTGAAGGGTTGTCGCGCATGAAATGAAATGCGCTAGGGGACACGTGTCATTGTGTTACTAGTTGAAGAGTTGGCATGCATGGCCACACTTGGTCCATTTTCGTAATATCTCTCTAGAAGTTCATTTTCGTAATACACGGTTAGAATAGTTTGTGTCCATAATTTCCTCTAGCTAGTTTCAAAGTTGTTATGTATTTTGTATGACTTGCAAATGAGGAAGACTTTCGCTGAAACCCGTGCGTAGTAACCTCACAAGATACAATAAAACGTATGAAAAATACTAGTATGTCAGTATACATCAAATATTTTATAGTGTGTTTAAATGACGTGTCTCCTATCAAATATATGCATTAACATTTCAGAAGCCAAAACTTTCCTAGGCATATATTTATGTAGGCCAAGTAAAGGGTGAAAACCGGTCACGGATACCCGATTTAATCACTTGAGCCAATGACTCACGTGTTCATCAAGTAACTCGAATAGTAAAAAACTCATTTGTTTTATTTATTTTATAAGCCAATAACGTTTTCCGTCTCGAAGTATTTGTTCATATTTTAATTTTGAAGTTGCCCGCTACTAACTTAGGGACTGTTTCTTTTTTTCCTTACCTGAGGGTTCAGTGGGTCCCACGTCTGTTAATGCCTCTTAATGAGGAGGGTCTCAATTTTTATCTCTTGTGGATATAGAGGGAATAAGGGATTTTTATGGGCCCCATCTAAAAAAGTAATTATATTAAATGGCAAGTGGGTCCAATCGCTTCACTAAGTAAAAAAAGAAACGCCCCCTTAGACAGAGAAATTTGGTCAAATGTACTATATTACACTTACATGATATAATTATTATAAAACTTGAATAAATTATTACTCATTAGTAACAGTACAACTGCCATTTGGTTAAAGAATATTATGAAAAGAAAGCAATGCTAATCATGTGTTCCCTATGTATTTTGTCTAGAGATAACAAATCAAACCGTTGCGAGTTCATATCCAACAAACCAAATTTCAATCCGTTACTTTGTTTCGATAAAATATAACTTTTAGACCTTTTGACTTTTTGGTACTAATTTTCACATCTCTCTAGAAAAGAAAATCCCCTCTAAACTCACGTCCATTTCACTCGGGTAATAGGGTTTGAACCAATGTTTTGAAACCCGGGTTTGGGATCGACCCGGCTGAGTCACTGGGTCAACCCAGTTAGACCTGGTTTTATGCACATTTCCAAAATTCCATTTTCATAATAGCCTAATACTAATCCAAAATGAATGAACCTAAACATCAAAATGCAGTAAATAGCACAAGCTTTCGGTGCCATTTAAAAAAAAATAACCTTAAGGTTCAAGCACAGGGGTCTTAAACTCCTTGATCGTGCTAAGCGCTTTGGATATCAGAACCGAATTCAGTCTAATAAGTGAAAACTAATCACAAATATGAGTGAATATCTATTATACTATAAGATTAACCCCACTAATTTATTGTGGAGGCGTCAAGATTGCATAGAGTACAACAAGCTAATGCTCGGAATTAAATGCAGAAAATAGAGTTTCATGTGTAATTGGAGCCTTAATTGTTCGACTTGCTAATTGCGAGCATGCAAAGAGTCATGTCGTTACATTCATGTTTGCTTAATAGAGTTTCATGTGTAATTGGGGCCTTAATTGTTCGAATTGAGTAATTGCGAGCATGCAAAGAGTCATGTCGTTACATTCATGGTTGCTTAATGGAGGAGATGAAAGTGCAAGGGTTGCCGGAATTGATCAGATGGTATTTAGTATAGAATTAAAATTCGGTTATGGATTGAGAAGAAGTTGAAAAGGTTTCAAGAATAATTGATGATTTATCCTAATCCATGCCTATATAAACCGGCTAAAATCACATGCACAAACACAAAAGTTCGAATCTTCATTCCTCCTACTTTGTTTTGTAATTTATTGTTAGAATTGTTTCTTGATTTCTTTTTTTCCCGTGTGCAGGTAATACATACAACATGATTCTCTCACTAATGTTACAAGAGAAGAGAAGAGGTGATGTATCTATACTCTTTCTTTTGTCAGTCTCATCTGCAAATTTTATATATATTTTATATAAGAATATTACAAAGAATCTTGAAATCCCAAAGTTCAAAAAAACTGCAATGTAAATATAATTAATCTCATACACAAAACAAAAGCATTCAGTTTTTAGGATGCATTCTCACGTTACTCATGCTTTGGTATGCACCTTCCTATATGTTCGTATATTTTACTGGATTTTAAAAATGGTTCCACGGGTTGATGAGCCAAAATTTGAGATATACATAAATGTATGTATATTTGCTATTATTTTTCTCAAGTAATCTCTTATTTTTGCCCTATTACAAGGAATAATACAATAAAGATGATAAAGAGACGTAGGGCGCGACGAGTTGGTCAAAAAGGTCGTTCAAAAAGGACTACAACGAATGGTCAAAAAGGTCGTTCAAGACGGGCTACAAAGAAGATCATAGAAAGAAAGATTCGAACGTAGAAAAAACCGATCCCAAATGAGGACTCATCGGTTGGCTTGGATGGATTTTTTTAGAGATACTACTAAATATATATTGAGTTTACAAATGAGAATGATACTCATAAATTCTTAATAACTTTGAGTGTTCATTGTATTGACTTATAAAATCACTATGAAGATACTCATTGGTTGGTTTGGATGGATTTTTTTAGCGATACTACTAAATATATATTGAATTTACAAATGAGAATGATACTCATAAATTCTTAATGACTTTGAGTGTTCATTGTATTGATTTATAAATCACAATGAAGATATGTTGCATAATAATATATGATGATCACATGATTTTTTGTAGTTAAACCAAAGAATCATTTTTTATATTGTGTTATCAACTTTAGTGGTTTGATTTTATTCCAAGATTGCTTCATGCCTATAATATTGATGGTTTTTATTTTTGAATAACTACAATTTCATTCTTTACTTCTCTTTTATTTGTTATCGACCATATTATTGGTTTAATTGCATTCTTTACTATTAAAGAAGCTTAAAACCCTTAAACAAAAGTAAACACAACTATACAATCATCAAAAGAGAAGAAGTGCAAGGGTTGCCCGAATTGATCACATGGCATTTAGTATTATAATCATGAAAATAGATGAAGTGTAAGGGTTGCCAGAATTGATCACATGACATTTAGTATAGAATTAAAAGTCGGTTAGATGAAGTGCAAGGGTTGCGAAAGGTTGCAAGAATAATTATTGATTTAACCTAATTTATGCCTATATAAATGTCATAATTCCTTATTTCAGGTCATTTTCCCAAGTCTTGACAATTTATAATTCACAGATTTCAATTCATCATTCACTATTCATCATTCATAATACATTTCATAGACTAGGGTTAGTCTACATATCATCACTTCATCATGTGCATTCTATACCACTCATAAGTTATATAGTATTTTAAATTACTTATATGTAATTATAAATAAACAATCACAAGTGATCAATAAAATGAATCATCACACCAAACAATTCCCACTATGGCACTAAAATATTTTATATGTTATAAATATTGCCACAAAAATTATAAAGGTTATTCTTTTATATTTCAAGAATTATATACATTAAAAACATTCTTTTACATTTACTTACAACAATATTTGTTCCAACCANACTACATATATAAACACATTACACCTAACTAAATACATACATGCAATATTATTTTTTAGATCAAAAATTTCTTTCTCTTGTTCTTCCTCTTTGTGTGCTCGGCTACATCAAGAAAACAAGGAGAAACATCAAATTTTTCAAGACCAAGTGCATTTTCAAGTATTAGTGTTAATCTATTACAAGGTTTTGCAATATAAACCTATAGATTATTAGGGTTTTTCATCAAAAATACGTAAACTCTTCACGCAAGTAAACCAAGTAAATTTTCATGATATTATGATGTTTTTACAATGTTCTATTCATTTTATTTCCACATGCAAGTGATATGTAATTTATACCACTCTATATACATTTTTATATCATTTTATCATTGTAAACATATATTATGTAAATCCATGGAGAAGGGCTTGAAAAATAATGTTAGGGAACCCATGGCACCCTAGGAAGGTGCATGGTAGATTAAGGGATGTGTTGATGTTGTTGATGATGAATTTGGTCTATTTACAAGCTAAGAAAACCATTACTAACAATATATATATGCTACTGGTCTTATTTTTAAAATATGGTAAACTCAGTAGGTATGGACTAAATTTTGACCAAAGATAAAGAAAATACACTCTAAGAAGAAGACATGGCCGAAAGAACGGGTAAAAACGGATTTATAACGAAGAAGTTATGTTAAAAACAAGTTATACCAAATTTTATTTTGAACAATTTTGGACAGCCTGGACATTTTTATAAAATTTGGAGAACTCAGCAACTCATGGCCTATTTTTGACCAAATACTCAGAAAGTTAACAATATAATGAAAACATTGCCGAAAGAACGGACTAAAATGAGTTTAAGACGAGAAAGTTACACCAAAAACAATATACATAACTATGAAGTATTTTTCCGGAAATTCAATGCTGATGTAAATTTTTATACGGACAAAACAGGACACTAAACCTTATTAAAATGTACCAACATGTTAAAAATGTATTAGTACTTGTTAAAAGCTAACCGGGGATATAAAATTCTTAAGAAACGGACTTATAACGACCAAAATATTCACGTTTATAACTTGATAACTATTATTATTTTTGACAGCTTCTAATAGAGAAATATATTTACTACGTACTAACGACTAGTTTTGTGAAATTAGTTGAACATGTTTTCCTCAAGTTATAAAAAGTATTTAACAACAATAAGAACACTATTTTTACCAACGATATTTCAAACAAGGATCGTAGAGTATAAATTCATCCTAATTACTTGAAAAGTAGTTTTACACTAAAAGAGATATCAACATGTATTTTTTTAACAAAAGACATTATTTTCAAAGAGTACAAGTGGTATAGATAACATATGCACATGCATTCCTAATATCATTATATAATCTAAATTAGATTATACTTCATTCATATTAGGTTGCGGCTAGGAGTTGCGCCTTGTCTTTTCAGTTCACTTCATAACATATTGCTTCATCACTACAAGTGAGTTTTCATAGCCCCGTTTACATTTTATTATTTATTTCAAATCCCACTGGGGAAGTGTTAATCTATTACAAGGTTTTGCAATATAAACCTATAGATTATTAGGGTTTTTCATCAAAAATACGTAAACTCTTCACGTAAGTAAACCAATTAAATTTTCATGATATCATGATGTTTTTACAATGTTCTATTCATTTTATTTCCACATGCAAGTGATATGTAATTTATACCACTCTATATACATTTTTATATCATTTTTAACATTGTAAACATATATTATGTAAATCCATGGAGAAGGGCTTGAAAAATAATGTTAGGGAACCCATGGCACCCTAGGAAGGTGCATGGTAGATTAAGGGATGTGTTGATGTTGTTGATGATGAATTTGGACTATTTACAAGCTAAGAAAACCATTACTAACAATATATATATGCTATTGGTCTTATTTTTAAAATATGGTAATCTCAGTAGGTATGGACTAAATTTTGACCAAAGATAAAGAAAATACACTCTAAGAAGAAGACATGGCCGAAAGAACGGGTAAAAACGGATTTATAACGAAGAAGTTATGTTAAAAACAAGTTATACCAAATTTTATTTTGAACAATTTTGGACAGCCTGGACATTTTTATAAAATTTGGAGAACTCAGCAACTCATGGCCTATTTTTGACCAAATACTCAGAAAGTTAACAATATAATGAAAACCTTTCCGAAAGAACGGACTAAAATGAGTTTAAGACGAGAAAGTTACACCAAAAACAATATACATAACTATGAAGTATTTTTCCGGAAATTCAATGCTGATGTAAATTTTTATACGGACAAAACAGGACACTAAACCTTATTAAAATGTACCAACATGTTAAAAATTTATTAGTACTTGTTAAGAGCTAACCGGGGATATAAAATTCTTAAGAAACGGACTTATAACGACCAAAATATTCACGTTTATAACTTGATAACTATTATTATTTTTGACAGCTGCTAATAGAGAAATATATTTACTACGTACTAACGACTAGTTTTGTGAAATTAGTTGAACATGTTTTCCTCAAGTTATAAAAAGTATTTAACAACAATAAGAACACTATTTTTACCAACGATATTTCAAACAAGGATCGTAGAGTATAAATTTATCCTAATTACTTGAAAAGTAGTTTTACACTAAAAGAGATATCAACATGTATTTTTTTTACGAAAGATGTAGGACCTTGGATACAACCTAAATCACGACCTTCTTCACCTAAATCTAGAGAGAGAAAGAGAGATGTATAGAGAGAGAGTGATGGGAGGATCAAGTGTGTGTGAAATATTACTATGTGTTTATTCCAAATGATCAACCACCTCACAAATGAGGTTATACAATACATTATATAGTGCATACAAGTCTAGGGCATTTGATAGTTACATGATTGGCCCTTAGACTTTCTAGAGATTGATAAATGAACATATAACTTCTCTAAACGCTTTCTAATGCAACCTATTACATGATTCATTGACTTTAATGACCGACACTTTATAATATAAAAATACGATGCTAACAATCTCCCCCTAAGTGTTGGTCATTGAAGGTTGCGTGACNTAAGCGAGAGTGAGTGGATAGATCTATTGAGGGTGACGCCTCCATCCGCGTTAGATATACCAACAGTCAAACGGATGCATTTCATTTTTTTCATTATTAGAGTGTCTGGCAAAACACTCTGGAGGGGCATTTCATTCAGTCTAGCTTCGGGGTCATGAGCTTAAGGGCTATTGTACTATTTTTCATTTGACTTTTGTCATACATATTATACTTGAGGTTACCGTATAACATTTCATTTTTATAAACCTATGATTTCTCACCAACATTATTGTTGACCGTTTTAGCAATGTATTTTCAGGTAATTAAAGTAACTCATGTTGACATGCATTTGGACTTTCATGGAGTCGTGGAGTCGACGCGTCTCACCTTTTTATTTCATTGCACTTATGTTACGTTTGATCTTGTTGAACTTGTTTTTAATAAAATTGTAATACCTTATGAGACCTATGTTTGTAAACTCTGTATGTTTAAAATAAATGATCAAACGTTGTATTTTCGAAACGACACTTTAGGTCGTTCAATATAACCTTGTGTGAGATGCCATGATCGTTACACCCAGGTATTCCATTCCGCTGCCATAACAGGTAAATTAAGGGTGTGACAGATTGGTACCAGAGCAAAGGTTATAGCGAACTAGGTTGTCCTTATACCCTAGACTATAACTACCCCACGATAGCATCTCATCATTATATCATAAGTGCATATTCATTAATTATATAATTTCTTTACATGGGTTATTCATTTCATTTCACATTGATTGTCACAGAGACATGTCTTCAGATTCACACCCTATCATACTCTCTTCGGACACTGAGATAGAGGATGCTATGTCGACCACTGCTGTTGCACCACCTGTTCATCCAGTACCTCAGTCACCACTCTTGACAGCTGGGGAGGACACTGAGGCCTTTGAGGAGGACGAGGTTGCCCCCACTCCTTAGATATCTCCCATTGCACCATCATCAGTTTTACGTGCACCTACAGCTTCATTACCTCATTCTACCTCTGTTCACTCAGGACAAACTCTTCCAGTCCGCCGTCGCAGGACGTTCCAGAATGCTAGGAAGAGTGTACGCTTTGTTACCCCCACTCCCAGGATACCCATTGTTCATACATCACCATCACCATCAGTTACATCTACAGTTGCTCCTACACCTACTCTACACTTGCCGCTCGAGAAGCGTGCAAGGCTTACCACTCCATCATCACCTATTACTGAGACTTCTGATATTCCACCACCCCCTCAGTATCATGTAAGAGAGAGCTCTCGAGCTACTGCAGCGAGAGAGCCGACTACCGTTACCTTAGGTGCACAGTTAGATGACCAGCAGGGTCAGATTGATAAGTTGAGACATCAGGTGGATGAGACCATTGCTAGTAGACTTGAGGTGATAGAGGAGGAGGTGGAGGGACTAGTCTTAGGGAGGGTCAGTATTGATGTGTCCTACCAGGGACTGGAGACACGGCAGGGACAGAATCATGAGCAGGTAGCTCAATTGAGTCATCAGTTAGCATTAGTGTAGGATAGGTTAGTGAATGCAGATACCAGGGAGGCTGCTCTTCGGCTTAGAGTTGAGCATCTAGAGGAGATTGTTGTCATGTTTGATCGGAGCACCTGGTGGAGCACCCGGAGGCGCCTAGACATAGACTTGTATTATGTAGCTTTTACTATTATCCTAGTCCCTGGGTGTGGGACATAGTTTAAGGAACTTGTTGTCTTTTGGTTGTTGTACGAACAAATGTATCAAGTATGACTCTACTATGTAGGAATGGTTGTGCTATCTATTATATCGGTCCATGTAGGCCGAGATTTTCATGTATTATATTCATGTGTTGTGATTATATTTATGATGTTTCGTGGTTGCTCTTTATTGTTATTGTGTTTATACATGTCATGGTTGTATTTATACTTGTTGTGGATGTTTGTACATGTCGTGGTTGTAATTATACATGTTGTGAATATATATACATGTCGTGGTTGTATATTTATTTTGTGCAATGATCATTTCTAGTATGATTTCTCATGGTTGTATTCCGTTGTGATTTATCAGAAATATGCCACCAAGGAAAGAAAAGGCTGCACCGACCGCACCAGTCATGACACAAGCCGCTATTTGGAAACTTGTAAAGGATAGCATAGCTGAGGCACTAGTGGTTGAAAGAGCTACTGTTGCTGCAAGAGCTGCTGATGCCGCTTCCCAGGTGGAGACATCCGGGCAGGCTAGTACTGGAACTAATGGACGTAAGTGTACGTACAAAGACTTCAAAAGTGGTGATCCTATAAAATTCAAAGGCACTGAAGGAGCCACTACTATGATCCGTTGGTTCTAACATACCGAATCTGTGTTTGATTTATGCAATTGCCATGAGGAATTCAAGGTAAAGTTTGCTGCTAGTACTCTTCTTGATGAAGCTATGTCATGGTGGAACTCTTATACAAAGCCCATAGGAAAGGAAAATGCCCACAAGCTTACTTGGGATGAATTCAAGAAGTTAGTGACTAAGAAGTTTTGTCCACGCACGGAAGTGAAAAAGTTGGAAATAGAGTTTTATGAGCTAGTGACCGTGGGAAATGATATTGAGACATATATCAGGAGGTATCAAGAGTTGGCTGCTCTATGTCCGTCTATGGTTCCTGATAATGAGAAGTTGTTGGAAAATTTCATTGGTGGTTTACCCGAAAACATCCGTGGTGATGTGATTTCTTTTGACCCACAAACAATGGATGAAGCGATTAGGATGTCCCAGAAACTTATGGCTCAGATTCTGAAGAAAGGAGCATCTGCAAACAACAACAACACCAACCGTAACCGTAACTACAACAACAACACCAACAACTACCGTAACAACAACAACAACTACAACAATAATCGAAACAACACCAATCCTAATGACAACAAAAGAAAGTGGGACAACAACCAGGGTGGCAACGCTACTCAACCACCACCCAGGAAACAAGATACAGCAAAGGCCTATGCTGCAGGTCCAACTGAGAAGAAAGGTTACCATGGTACTTTACCCAAATGCAACAAATGTCAAACCCACCATAACCCTGGAAATTGCCCAAAACCTTGTAATAACTGCGGGAAAGTTGGTCATCAAACAAAGGAATGTAAGGCTCCGCGTGTAGCAGATAATCAGAAACCTCCAGTAACATGTTTCGGTTGTGGTGAAGTTGGACATTTCAAGAATAATTGTCCAAAGGGAAAGAATCAAGGTACTGGAAACCAAGGTGGAACGTCTACAGGAAGAGCTTATGTTATTGGAGGATAATATGTCAGAGAGGACCCGAATGTTGTTACGGGTACGTTCCTCGTCAATAATCGTTATGCAACCATTTTATTTGATTCAGGAGCCGATAGAAGTTTTGTTTCTATTACATTTGCATCTTTACTCAACATTGAACCAACCACATTGGACATTTCATATCATGTCGAACTAGCTAATGGGTCTTTAGTTAGCACCAACACCGTTATCCGTGGTTGCACTCTCAATTTCCTAAACCACCCATTCAATATAGACCTCATGCCCGTAGAACTCGGGAGCTTCGACATCGTTATCGGTATGGATTGGTTGTCTCGACATCGTGCAAGAATCATTTGTGATGAGAAGGTTGTTCATCTTCCTTATGATGGTGAAACTTTGATTATTCGTGGAGAACGAAGTGGAACTAGACTCAGTATCATATCATGCATCAAAACCGAGAAGTACATAAAGAAGAGTTGTTATGCATTCTTGGCTTATGTTGCGGAAAAGAAGTCGGATGAGAAACGACTTGAAGATGTACCAATTGTTAAGGAATTTCCAGAAGTCTTTCCGGAAGAATTGCCAGGACTTCCAGCTACTCGCCAAGTCGAATTTCAGATCGACTTAGTACCAGGAGCTGCGCCAGTTGCACGAGCACCTTATCGACTTGCACCTTCAGAAATGCAAGAGTTGTCGAACCAATTGCAAGAACTCTTAGACAAAGGATTTATTAGACCGAGTTCCTCGCCTTGGGGAGCACCGGTTTTGTTTGTGAAGAAGAAAGATGGATCTTTCAGAATGTGTATCGACTATCGAGAATTGAACAAGTTAGCGGTGAAGAATTGTTATCCACTTCCTAGAATCGACGATTTGTTCGATCAGTTACAAGGCTCCAGTTATTACTCCAAGATCGATTTAAGATCCGGTTACCATCAGCTAGGAGTTCGGGAAGAGGATATCCCGAAAACAGCCTTTAGGACTCGTTATGGTCATTATGAGTTCCAAGTTATGCCGTTCGGATTAACCAATGCACCTGCAGTATTCATGGACCTCATGAACAGGGTGTGTAAACCATATCTGGATAAGTTTGTGATTGTATTCATTGACGATATCTTGATTTACTCGAAAAGCAAAGAAGAACACCGAGAACACCTCAGAACAATCTTAGAACTGCTCAAGAAGGAGAAATTGTATGCCAAATTTTTGAAGTGTGATTTTTGGATACGAAGAGTCCAATTTCTTGGCCATGTCATTGATAGCCAAGGATTACAAGTAGATCCAGCAAAGATTGAGGCAGTTAAAGGTTGGGCTACGCCCAAGACTCCTACAGAGATTCGTCAATTCTTAGGACTTGCCGGATATTACAGAAGGTTTATCGAAGGGTTTTCTAAAATAGCGAAGCCGTTAACCAAGTTGACACAAAAGAACCAGAAGTACGAATGGGAAGAGAAACAAGAGTCTGCTTTTCAGTTATTGAAGCAGAAGCTTTGCAGCGCGCCAATTTTGGCACTACCAGAAGGTATTGAAAATTTCGTGGTATATTGCGACGCATCACATAAAGGACTTGGAGCTGTGTTGATGCAGAACGAGAAGGTAATAGCTTATGCATCTCGACAGCTTAAGACACACGAGAAGAATTATACTACACACGACTTAGAGTTGGGTGCAGTGGTTCTTGCACTCAAGATTTGGAGGCACTATCTTTATGGCACCAAGTGCGTAGTATTCACCGACCACAAGAGCTTACAGTATATACTTGATCAGAAGGAACTCAATATGAGGCAGCGTCGTTGGCTAGAATTGCTTAGTGATTACGACTGCGAGATTCGATATCACCCGGGGAAAGCCAATGTTGTGGCTGATGCACTCAGTCGGAAGGAACGACTCAAACCTTTGAAAGTCAGGTCTTTGGGAATGACAATCATTTCTCCGTTACCATAAAAAATTCTTGAGGCTCAGATTGAGGCACTCAAGGAAGAAAACCGACCAAATGAGAAAATCTATGGTATGCCGGAGAATAAAAATGGTTTTGTGAAGAGAACGGATGGAGTATTATGTTTCAAGAACCGAAGTTGGATACCTCTTTACGGTGGAATACGAGAATTAATTATGCATTAATCACACAAGTCGAAGTATTCTATTCATCCAGGATCTGATAAGATGTATAAGGATCTCAAGAGACTTTACTGGTGGCCAGATATGAAAGCAGGAATAGCTAAGTACGTTAGCAAATGCCTTACTTGTGCTAAAGTGAAAGCCGAGTACCAAAAACCGTCAGGATTACTTCAGCAACCAGAGATTCCACAATGGAAATGGGAACGCATTACAATGGACTTTGTCACCAAACTTCCCAAGACATCAGGTGGTTACGATGCTATTTGGGTGATTGTAGATTGTCTCACCAAATCAGCTCACTTCATACCAATTAGAGAGACTTATTCCATGGAACAGCTCGCTAGACTTTATGTCAAGGAAATAGTCTCGAGGCACGGCGCACCAGTCTCCATCATCTCCGACAGAGATAGTCGTTTTACTTCAAACTTTTGGCGATCATTGCAAGATTCTTTTGGATCTAAGTTAGACATGAGCACTGCTTACCATCCTCAGACCGATGGTCAGAGCGAAAGGACGATTCAAACACTTGAAGACATGCTGAGAGCATGTGTGATTGACTTTGGAAATGGTTGGGCTAACCATTTGCCATTGATCGAGTTTTCTTATAAAAACAGCTACCATTCTAGCATAAAAGCAGCACCATTCGAGGCACTATATGGTCGTAAGTGTCGTTCACCAGTTTGTTGGGCCGAAGTTGGTGATGTACAATGTACTGGTCCGAAGTTGGTACGAGACACAACCGAAAAGATAATTCAGATTCGAGAAAGACTCGAAACAGCTAGAAGTCGACAGAAAAGCTACGCAGATATTCGACGCAAACCATTGGAATTCCAGATTGGAGACAAAGTCATGTTGAAAGTCTCGCCTTGGAAGGGCGTGATTAGATTCGGGAAACGCGGGAAGTTGAACCTGAGATACATTGGGCCATTTAAGATTCTGGAAAGAATTGGTCCGTTAGCTTACAAGCTTGAGCTTCCGTAAGAACTCAGCAACATTCATAACACGTTTCATGTCTCAAATCTCAAAAAGTGTCTCTCTTATGAGTCGTCCGCCATTCCACTAGAAGAGATTTAGCTCGATGATAAGCTTAACTTTGTCGAAGAACCCGTAGAAATCATGGACCGTGAGGTCAAGCAACTGAAGCAGAGTCGAATTCCTATCGTGAAAGTTCACTGGAATTCTCGAAGAGGTCCGAGTTTACTTGGGAACGGGAAGACCAAATGCGACTCAAATACCCATATCTTTTCACCGAGTCTACTTCAAAGACCAACACCAACTGAATTCAGGGACTGAATTCCTTTTTGGATGGGCAACCGTCATAATTCCTTATTTCAGGTCATTTTTCTAAGTCTCGACAATTTACAATTCACAGATTTCAATTCATCATTCACTATTCATCATTCATAATACATTTCATAGACTAGGGTTAGTCTACATATCATCACTTCATCATGTGCATTCTATACCAGTCATAAGTTATAAATAGTATTTTAAATTACTTATATGTAATTATAAATAAACAATCACAAGTGATCAATAAAATGAATCATCACACCAAACAATTCCCACTATGGCACTAAAATATTTTATATGTTATAAATATTGCCACAAAAATTATAAAGGTTATTCTTTTATATTTCAAGAATTATATACATTAAAAACCTTCTTTTACATTTACTTACAACAATATTTGTACCAACCAAGCAATATCTATCAAAACACCCAATATTTACAAAATTATATTTTTATAATTTTTACAATTTCGTTTTGTCACAATAGTTACATTAAAAATTATTTTTAATTAACCCGGCATACGGAAACGCTAAAACTACTCAAACTATACACTAAACGGTATCCCGTAAACAAGATAATACATAAAAATTTCCCACTAACCCCCCCCCCCTTTTGGCCGGTCACTAACAAGTGTCCTAGACACTTGTTATACCAACAAACTACATATATAAACACATTACACCTAACTAAATACATACATGCAATATTATTTTTTCGATCAAAAATTTCTTTCTCTTGTTCTTCCTCTTTGTGTGCTCGACTACATCAAGAAAACAAGGAGAAACATCAAATTTTTCAAGACCAAGTGCATTTTCAAGTATTAGTGTTAATCTATTACAAGGTTTTGCAATATAAACCTATAGATTATTAGGGTTTTTCATCAAAAATACATAAACTCTTCAAGTAAGTAAACCAAGTAAATTTTCATGATATTATGATGTTTTTACAATGTTCTATTCATTTTATTTCCACATGCAAGTGATATGTAATTTATACCACTCTATATACATTTTTATATCATTTTTAACATTGTAAACATATATTATGTAAATCCATGGAGAAAGGCTTGAAAAATAATGTTATGGAACCCATGGCACCCTAGGAAGGTGCATGGTAGATTAAGGGATGTGTTGATGTTGTTGATGATGAATTTGGACTATTTACAAGCTAAGAAAACCATTACTAACAATATATATATGCTACTTGTCTTATTTTTAAAATATGGTAAACTCAGTAGGTATGGACTAAATTTTGACCAAAGATAAAGAAAATACACTCTAAGATGAAGACATGGCCGAAAGAACGGGTAAAAACGGATTTATAATGAAGAGGTTATGTTAAAAACAAGTTATACCAAATTTTATTTTGAACAATTTGGGACAGCCTGGACATTTTTATAAAATTTGGAGAACTCAGCAACTCATGGCCTATTTTTGACCAAATACTCAGAAAGTTAACAATATAATGAAAACATTGCCGAAAGAACGGACTAAAATGAGTTTAAGACGAGAAAGTTACACCAAAAACAATATACATAACTATGAAGTATTTTTCTGGAAATTCAATGCTGATGTAAATTTTTATACGGACAAAACAGGATACTAAACCTTATTAAAATGTACCAACATGTTAAAAATGTATTAGTACTTGTTAAGAGCTAACCGGGGTTATAAACTTTTTAAGAAACGGACTTATAACGACCAAAATATTCACGTTTATAACTTGATAACTATTATTATTTTTGACAAGAGAGACTTATTCCATGGAACAGCTCGCTAGACTTTATGTCAAGGAAATAGTCTCGAGGCACGGCGCACCAGTCTCCATCATCTCCGACAGAGATAGTCGTTTTACTTCAAACTTTTGGCGATCATTGCAAGATTCTTTTGGATCTAAGTTAGACATGAGCACTGCTTACCATCCTCAGACCGATGGTCAAAGCAAAAGGATGATTCAAACACTTGAAGACATGCTGAGAGCATGTGTGATTGACTTTGGAAATGGTTGGGCTAACCATTTGCCATTGATCGAGTTTTCTTATAAAAACAGCTACCATTCTAGCATAAAAGCAGCACCATTCGAGGCACTATATGGTCGTAAGTATCGTTCACCAGTTTGTTGGGCCGAAGTTGGTGATGTACAATGTACTGGTCCGGAGTTGGTACGAGACACAACCGAAAAGATAATTCAGATTCGAGAAAGACTCGAAACAGCTAGAAGTCGACAGAAAAGCTACGCAGATATTCGACGCAAACCATTGGAATTCCAGATTGGAGACAAAGTCATGTTGAAAGTCTCGCCTTGGAAGGGCGTGATACGATTCGGGAAACGCGGGAAGTTGAACCTGAGATACATTGGGCCATTTAAGATTCTGGAAAGAATTGGTCCGTTAGCTTACAAGCTTGAGCTTCCATAAGAACTCAGCAACATTCATAACACGTTTCATGTCTCAAATCTCAAAAAGTGTCTCTCTTATGAGTCGTCCGCCATTCCACTAGAAGAGATTCAGATCGATGATAAGCTTAACTTTGTCGAAGAACCCGTAGAAATCATGGACCGTGAGGTCAAGCAACTGAAGCAGAGTCGAATTCCTATCGTGAAAGTTCACTGGAATTCTCGAAGAGGTCCGAGTTTACTTGGGAACGGGAAGACCAAATGCGACTCAAATACCCACATCTTTTCACCGAGTCTACTTCAAAGACCAACACCAACTGAATTCAGGGACTGAATTCCTTTTTGGATGGGCAACCGTCATAATTCCTTATTTAAGGTCATTTTTCTAAGTCTCGACAATTTACAATTCACACATTTCAATTCATCATTCACTATTCATCATTCATAATACATTTCATAGACTAGGGTTAGTCTACATATCATCACTTCATCATGTGCATTCTATACCAGTCATAAGTTATAAATAGTATTTTAAATTACTTATATGTAATTATAAATAAACAATCACAAGTGATCAATAAAATGAATCATCACACCAAACAATTCCCACTATGGCACTAAAATATTTTATATGTTATAAATATTGCCACAAAAATTATAAAGGTTATTCTTTTATATTTCAAGAATTATATACATTAAAAACCTTCGTTTACATTTACTTACAATAATATTTGTACCAACCAAGCAATATCTATCAAAACACCCAATATTTACAAAATTATATTTTTATAATTTTTACAAGTTCGTTTTGTCACAATAGTTACATTAAAAATTATTTTTAATTAACCCGGTACACGGAAACGCTAAAACTCTCAAACTATACACTAAACGGTATCCGTAAAAGTTCCACTAACCCCACCCTCTTCTGGCGCCCTAACAAGTGGTCCTAGACCCTTTGTTAACCACACACAACTACATAATAAAACATTACACCTAACTAAATACCATACAATGCAATATTATTTTTTAGATCAAATTTCCTTTCTCTTGTTCTTCCCTCTCTTGGTGTGCATCGACTACATCAAGGAAAAAAGGAGAAGAGCATCAAATTTTTCCAAGACCAAAGGTGCATTTGAAATTTCAGTATTTTTGCTTAATCTTTACAAGGTTTTTTTGCCAATATACCTTAGTTAGATTATTAGGTGTTTATTCATCAAAAATACATTAAGACTCTTCAAGTAACGCTACCAAGTAGTTTTTCATGATCATTTGATGTTTTACATGTTCTTCATCATTTTCATTTCCACATGCAAGTGATATGTAATTTTATACCCCCTCTATATACATTTTTTATATATTTTTTAACATTGTACGACATATAAGTTATGTAAAATCCATGGAGAAAGGTTGAAAAATATGTTTGGCCATGGCACCCTAGGAAGGTGGCATGGTAATAAGGGATGCTGTGATGGTTGTTGAATTGATGATTTTGGACTATTAGCACGGCTAAGGAAAACCAATTATAACATATATAATACTGCTATTGTCTTTTAATTTTTTTAAAATATGGGTAACTCAGTAGGGTATGGACCTAAACTTTTGACAACAGATAAAGAAAATCACTCTAAGAATGAAGACAGATGGCCGAAAAGAAGGGTTAAAAACGGATTTATAATGAAGGTTATGTTAAACAAGTTATACCAATTTTTATTTTGAACAATTCGGACAGCCTGGACATTTTTTTATAGAAATTTGGGGAACTCAGCAACTCATCGGGCCTATTTTTGGACAAATACTCAGAAAGTTTAACAATATATGAAAATTGCCAAAAGAAGGACAAATGAGTTTAAGACGAGAAAGTTTACACCAAAAACATATGACATAACTATGAAGTTTTTTCTGGAAATTCAATGCTGAATGTAAATTTTTATGCCGGAAAAAACGATTTACTTAAACCGGTTAGTTAAATGTACCACATGTTAAAAACGTATTAGTACTTGTAAGAGCTAACCGGGGTTAATAAACTTTTTAAGAAAACGGACTTATAACGACAAGGGAATATTTCCGTTTATAAATTGATACTATTACATAATTTTTGAAGCTGCTAATAGAGAATATAGTTTACTACGTACTAAGACTTTTTTGTGAATAAGTTAACATTTTCTCTCTCAAGTATATATGTACCCCCAACAATTAATCATGACAGAGAAGACTTTTTAAAAATACAGCGGAAGACTTTAAAAAACAGCGAAGACTTTTGGGTGTTACTTCGAGGATCTTTTATCACAATCAAGAACGACACAAAGTGACGTTTTAAAGTTCAAAATACCATATATAATGATGTTTCAAGATTTAACAATAAGTTTATTGGAAATGTATCAAAACATTTATTTTAGCCCATGCCAGTTTACAAGCCCACTCCGTGCCTTCAAGATCCTTCATGTCTATTTCCTGAGATAAACATGCTAAAAGTCAACATAAAGTTGAGTGATATTCATAGGTTTGAAAATTAAGCAGTTGAACACAAGATATAGTCATTTATTGCAAATGTATACAATCAAACAAGTTGAAAACAGTTCATATCCGTTATTGCATTAAGCTCATGACACGCAACGATTTGACAGCCAATCATATTTAATAATATGACGCAAACATAATAATATGCCCCCAAGATAGGTTTTTGTCAGTTACCTATGTCATCAAAATAATGTGCATTTGGTGGTTTTCTCCAACGACCAAACGGGGATTGTCAATCCCTAATAGATCTATCCACCATTATTTACGTTCACTCAGCAAGTGATTAAGGTTCATGATCGAGGGACTTTTGACAATAGCTACTTAAGCAATAATAACGGTCAGCCGGTATATCAATACCAAAATAAAAAGACTTATGTTCGGTTTTTAAGCATGTATCCCCCCACATAAAACAGTTAAAAAGTGGGCTATGAACTCACCTTAGTAGTACAGTAGATGTAGCAGTATCGTAATTCAACGATGCTAGGCAACGGCTTCACACACAACCTAAAATATAATGCAAGTTTTAGTTGATAATCTAAGTCCGGTTTTATCGCGAATATTAGTCATTTTAGTCATGAACAAAACTCGTGTTTGTTTAAATGCTTAAAGTCCAAAAATAAAGTTATATGTATATATAACTTGTAAGTACAATGATCGATGTGTGATGGTAATTCATCATGAATAAGTCAAAGTGTGTAGACGATAAGTTACGATGAAAGTTCAAAGGAAAATGAATAACGTATCGTCGTTATCGTTAATTATAGTCGCGAATTATATAACGTATATATACGTTAAACTTATCAAGTTTTTATACCAATTACACTTACACTTATATATAAAACATTAATATTATTTTTATAAAATAATATTACGGAAGAATCCTTTAAGTTTCACCAAAGTTACATTTTTAATCCTAACGGTCAAACTTTACACCGTTAGTCCAAAGTTAACGATTTTTACAAATTAAATCCAAAAAGTATCAATATTTACATTTAATAACTCCAAGTTTCAATATTTACTGTTTCTAACCTCAGAAAATCAGATTTACAGTTTTGACATTAAGTTTCCAAAGTTTTCACTTTTAGTCCCTTATTTATAAAAATTTGCAAAGTTAGTCCAAAAGTTACCAAACTTAAAACTTAACATTTTAACTTTTTAAATAAGCTCAGGACACTCCAATTAGCTTATTAGGTCAGCTTATTAGCTTAAAATGCACTTATTTCATTTAATGGGCTTAACGAGTCACTTTTAAAGGCCCGTTAACGTTTTATGATCCAATGGGCTTACAAAACATTTGGGCCTTGTCTTGGGCTCATTTTTATGTTACAAAAATGTTACAAACAAGCTTGTGAGACCAGCTTATCGATTAAGCTCAAAAACTGCTTATTGGGCTAATAAGCCCAATTCATTAGTTTTAAGAGTTTAGGAAAAACAGATTTTGTACAAACAAAAGGGCTTTAGAAAATAGCTTAAACAAGTTTGTTAGGTCGAACCAAATATGTGTCCTGGTTGTTAGTCGTGTAGGCAATGAGGTCAACTTCAAAAGTGACATGGTTACATGTCGAAATAATTATTTACGAGGTCAAAGTAAACGTCCAAATTCATTTTGAAAATTGTCTCAACACTTAGAATAATTCTAAGTGTTTTTGTTTATATCGAATGGTTCAAGTCACAAGAAAACGTGTGAGATTACTTGTGTAAACGTTATTATTAGTTCCAAAACTTTATGGCACTTGTTTGTTAGCCTAGTAAACATTTAGGAAGTCGAATAAAAAGTATATATTATGTTCGAGTATCACGAAATAAAAGNGCCAAGTTTCAGGTCGATAGTCTAAGTCCAGTTTTATCGCGAATATTAGTCATTTTAGCCATGAACAAATCTCGTGTTTGTTTAAATGCTTAAAGTTCAAAAATAAAGTTATATGTATATATAACTTGTAAGTACAATGATCGATGTGTGATGGTAATTCATCATGAATAAGTCAAAGCGTGTAGACGATAAGTTACGATGAAAGTTCAAAGGAAAATGAATAACGTAACATTGTTATCGTTAATTATTAATAATAATGCGAGTTTATATATATCGTACGTAAAAAGTTTGTACAAGTTTTTATATTAAATATACATATTTATTTATATAAAACACGAATTTTAATTTATAAAGGAAATATCACAGAAAAGTCCTTTAAGTTTCCAGAATTTACATTTTTAATCCTAACGGTCAAAACTTTACACCGTTAGTCCAAAGCCAATTATTATTACACTTTAGGTCCAAGGGTATCCATATTAACAATACTTATCCAAAAGTTTAAATATTTACAGTTTCTAACCCAGAAAATCAGTCTTGACAGTTTTGACCATAAGTTTCCAAAGTTTACACTTTTAGTCCTTCATATATAAGATTTTGCAAATTTAGTCCAAAAGTTACCAAACTATAAACTTAACATTTTGACTTTTTCAATAAGCTCAGAACAGCTTATTTAACTTATAAAACTGCTTATTATCTTGAAAATCACGAATCTTCATTTAATGGGCCTTAACAAGCCATTTCTAAGGCCCATTAAGAGTTTGAGGTCCATTGGGCTTACGAGACCTTTGGGCCTGACCTTGGACTCATTTTTATAGTACAAAAATGTAGTTGTTGGGCTTATGGCATCAGCTTATCGAATAAGCTTATTGGACTTAACAGGCCCAATGTAAACTTATTAGTTTTTCAAAACTGCTTTTGGTCGCTACGAAAAGGGTTGGGCAATTGAGTATAACGTGACAATTAGGTCGAATGAAATGTGTTTCCAACATGTCAACCAAGGTGACAATGGGGTCGAAGCATAAAAAGTGTAAGTCGAAGCATAAAAAGTGTAAGTCATGTGTCGAAATATATATAAACGAGGTCAAAGTAAACGTCCAAATTCATTTTGAAAACTGTCTCAACACTAAGAATAATTCTAAGTGTTTTTGTTTATATCGAATGGTTCAAGTCACAAGAAAACATGTGAGATTACTTGTGTAAACGTTATTATTAGTTCCAAAACTTTATGGCACTTGTTTGTTAGCCTAGTAAACATTTAGGAAGTCGAATAAAAAGTATATATTATGTTCGACTATCACATAATAAAAGGACAAGGAAAACGTTTAAAACTCTAGTAATAAAATGAAAAATAGTAAAAGGGTTCCAAGTTCTTCTTACCTCACCTCAAAAGGGTGGCGTAAAACTTATGTAGGAATCGAACTGAGGCAAAGGAAGATTGTGGTTCAATTCACGACTCACCAAGGATCTAGGATGAGCAAGACTTGGACCTTGGACTTGATTCAAACCCTTCGAACTAGTGGCAATTCGTTTGTCCCAATACAACTCGTATAATTTGAATAAAGTTTGTAATATTGATGTATTTTCGTGTATGTTTACAACTGAGCTCACAAGGGGTCCTATATAGGCGGGTTTGAAGGGTAAACATTACATGAGATTGTGTAATAGATCGAATGTTTGCATGTTGCCTCCCCTAATGCCCAATCGAATTTAATCAAGTCGTGTGAACACAAGGAAGGTGTAAGAGCTATCTCCTGACATTCCTGACATCTCTGACAACTTACAAGATGTTTATAATCTGTTTCGTAGGCATTGGGGAGCATGGGAGGTGGGTTGAAGGTTTGTGACACGTTTTTATAATTTTGGCTAGAATGAGTTTTGTGATTTACTTTGCTTGGTTCTGAGGCAGTAAACAAATGAATAAGATCACCAAAATTATCGTTCCTGATTCTATGCTAGGTGGTGATTCGAGTGATGTAAAGATATACATAGGTTGTATGTCAAAAATAAGAGAAACGAGGGTGTCTTTGTGCTTGGTCGCGTCTGGAAATCAAAAGAAAGAAAAGAAAATAAGCTCAGTTGGGTGGGCTCGTTTGGTGGGCTTCGTGGATCAGGCCCAAAACAAAGAAAAGAAAGAAATAAAAGGGTCTGTTGGGTGCAGTTTTGGTTATACGTGGCCCAATGGGTCACGGGGGCCCACATGGCAAACTTCGTGAGTCGGGTCTCGGTCCAATAATATTAGTGACCAATCTCGAGAATTTTCGTAGGCTCCGGAATTATATAAATAGTGCACGGTTATTAAACGAAATGTATATTTATAAAAATAATACGTTTTAAATTATATTCGCGATATTAGACTATCAAGGTTCGTGTGTAAGCATCGTTCCTAGGCAAATGATCATTCACAAATGTCATAGTGATTCACGTAATACGTCATGCAAAATAATAAAAAAAAATTGTCACTCATAAAAACGGTATTTAAATAACGTAATACTCAATTATTCACATTTATTATTTACTAATCGTACGGGAAATTACGAGAGGCTACAGTACATACCCGTTACAGTGAATTCCGTCCCGGAATTCAGTTTAAGATAGTTGACAAGGGTGTCTATGAAAAGAGATGTAAGTACTTGGTGCGAATCTGATTCTCGCGTTACTTAGAAATCCATATTTCAGGCATAATTTACTCTTATCTCAGAGACTATTGTTCCCTTCATTGCATGATTCTTCCTAAATTAGACATAGGTGATCAGGCTATGTATAATTTACGAGTAATAATGCAATGCTTGGACCAATCGACTCGTATGATGTCTAGTCTAGTTGTTATAATTCTCGGTGTTAAAACAGGTTTTGGCCATGCCAAAAATGATAGCTAAAGTAGAAGAAGTGAATGATATGGGATAGATAGTACCGTAGATGAGACAACATCTCAGCGAGTTACTTAATGAACATAAAGTCGACCGGTGCCATGAAAAGGCGACACTTAAAGGCGACACAAACTTGGTACAACCAAGTGTATAAGGAAGTAGGATAGTTGATTTCCAAACTTTATCCATCTGTTGCGTTGTTGAGACTCTATCAAAGATTTCCACTGATTCCTCGGTGAAAATAAGTTTCTCATCGAGTCGTATCTCTTTCAACGAAATGACAAGAGATTCATTTGATAAGNCGACACAAACTTGGTACAACCAAGTGTATAAGGAAGTAGGATAGTTGATTTCCAAACTTTATCCATCTGTTGCGTTGTTGAGACTCTATCAAAGATTTCCACTGATTCCTCGGTGAAAATAAGTTTCTCATCGAGTCGTATCTCTTTCAACGAAATGACAAGAGATTCATTTGATAAGTACTTCTTAAGGTTTGACACATGAAAAGTGTTATTAATTCGACTAAGTTTTATTTTTTTTTTTATTTTTTTTTTTTTTCGGTAGTTCGAGTTTATATGGAACGGATCCTATCCTTTCCAGGATTTTGAATGGACCGATATATCGTGGTTTTAACTTTCTATGTTTTCCGAAACATATCATTTCCTTTTAAGGGAATACTTTTAACAAGACTTTATTTCTAACTTGGAATTTCATTGGTTTCCGCCTTACGTCGGCGTAACCTTTCTGTCGATCTCTGACAGCTTATAAACGTTGCTTGATTCGGACAATCTTTTTCCGTGGTTTTATGTACGAGGTTTGGTTCGGTGAGTTGTATCTCTCCAACTTCTGCCCAACAAACGGGCGATCTGCACTTTCAACCATAAAGTGTTTCGAACGGTGCTGCCTTTGTGCTGGCATGTTAACGGTTGTTATATGAGAATTTAACTAACGGCAAGTGTTTATCCTAACCTTTTCCGAAGTCAATGACACATACTCGGAGCATGTCCTCCGAGGTTTTGATTGTTCTCTCACTTTGCCAATCGGTTTGAGGGTGATATGTTGTGCTTATATCCAGTTTCGTTCTTAAGGCTTTTTGCAAGGATTTCCAAAAATGATATGTGAATACGACCGTCACAATCTGATTTAATGGAAATCGGTACTCTATGCCGTGAAACTATTTCTTTCAAATACAACTGAGCGAGTGTATTTATTTCATCGGTTTCCTTAATAGGCAGAGAAATGAGTGGATTTGATCAAACGATCAATGATAACTTGAATCGTGTCGTAACCAGTTGAGGTTTTAGGCAGTTGGTGATAAAGTCCATAGTAATACGTTCTCG
>LBNU01018274.1:7180-38622 GCA_014162995.1 Artemisia annua | reverse complement strand
CCTAACGAACACTATTCCCTGTGAGAGAACGATCAATCCCCCGTACTTACCACTATCCTATACTACATCGGTCAGGTACACTGCCTGGTGGGGTTGTAAGCCTCTTGAGATCCCTTGAGAGGTAAAACCTGTTGTAAGGTCACAAAACCACGCATCAGTAAGGCTGAAAGTTTCATGCCCATTTGTGATTAGTATTTGGATAAAGGATGTAATGTACGAATTATTAATTTTTTAATGAAATAAAGTATTGGTTATGTTTATTTACATTGTTTTAATAATATATCCTGTTTTTGCATGTTTAAATCATTGAATAATTTTATTATTCTAAAATTGTCCGTTGTCGGTTAATGATATGAGAATATTATTAAACTAAGACAAATCTGAGTATTGGTTAGAATATACTTGAAAGTATATTGATGCATAGTCATACCAATTTCACATGATATTCAATGAATTGAATATAGGACTTATCCCAACTACATGACTTTACTTATCCCAAAATGTTATTTGAAGTGTTCAACCCACGAACAGCAGCTCGAACTTATAAAATTGGCCCTTTTTCTTTGATATTTCTGCGTCCAAACACATGCCCAATAAAGTAGCAACATGAACATTTGTTTACTTGATTGATATTAGGCCCAAAATGTTATTTGAAGTGTTCAACCCACGAACAGCAGCTCCAACTTATAAAATCTTCTTTTAACTTCATATTTTCGAATGTTCTATCACATAAATGTAGAGATATATTCTTCCTCTTTCCGTAACTTTTTGAATCACCTAAAACGGAGATCGGATGAAAAAGTCATGCCCAAAACAATATAGTATCTTCATTTCTCGTCATATAATTATTCATCTCTATATCTTGTAATATCGCCATTTTAACTCCAATTTGTACATAACCTACATAAACACAAAACACCTCAAAGTAGTGTATATAAAGGATAATAGCAATGTATAATTAACCAATTAACGTGTCATGAGGTGTATGTAAATTGCACCGATCATTTGGTAGCAACGTATTTCATCGTTTTCACTAAACAACATAATTAATCATTTTGACTCGTTACCCTACCCGCCACAGTCATACGCGTTTGCCATCTCTAGAAATATCATTTCAATAAACTCCATCTTTTACTTTAAAGCCAAATATTTAGTTGAGTTTTAGCCAATTATGAATCTAAGGTAACATCACAACCTAAGAAAATGTAACTCTATTTTTACATAAAAACAAACTAAACGAAATATTCAATAACAAATTACTAGTAGTATGTTTTATTGTAGCGACACTATGTTAATTTGTAACTAGAACATGAAAGGCTGCAACAACACAAGAAAAAAGTTTATCTACATTTTACTTCAAAATCAATCAAATCACACTTTCTTTTTCTTTTTCCGCTTTAAGTAATACTAGAGAACAAAACAATTTTAGTTTCACTTTATTTTCTTTAGTTTACTTACTTAAGTGATACTCGAGAAGATAGTGAAAACCATTAGTAACACTTTTGACAGGTGTGAAAACACATTAGTTGCAGTTTTGCTTTTTAAAGAAAGACCATTGACTAATTCATCCAAGCTGTAATTGTATAATAATGAACTCGTAGCAAACGCAACGTCATGGTATGGTGGTCATTTATTATTAACCAACCTACCTACATAATTATATAAATAATACCTCTCGCCATCCACATTTCATACAAATTTCAACGGGTTGTGATCGATCAGATCCCATGGATGAATACCAATCTGCACCCTCTTCATTCACACAGCCACGTCCCTCTTCGTATATCAATGATGAGTACGAAAAAAACCAAGCCACCTATGTCAAGCCACCATCGTACTCAGATTATGTGCCAACCCGACCAGATTCGCATGTTGAACACGAACAGCGTGATCTAGTGGCTGACGATGGTCATGCAAATGAAAAATCTCTCCCATCATACGAACAAGTTGCTCCAAGAGAACCTTCGTATTATGGAGATGATGGAACCCGTGGTGTGAATCAAGACCAAGATCAGAAGGCGCCTTCGTTTCAAGATGTTGGTCCTGGCAGAGGCACTTCTATATATGAAGATTATTATGAAAATAGGGACGAAAAACCTGCAACATTTGGGGCTGTTCGTCCACCAAATGACAGTTCAAAAGATGAAGATAGTTTTGTAATGAATCCGCAGCGTCCACTGAGTTACAGACGTTGAAATTGAATCTTTGATTATGATTTACCATGTTGGTATTCTTCCCTTTTCAGTTGGTTAGATCTAGCTGTTTGTGTCATCCCTTTTGTTTCAACGTATTGACTTTCAAAGTATTAAATAAAATTCACGATTGCTTAAGTGTTATAATTGAAGCGATATTCAAATTTTATGGATGTTATTCGGTAATTTTAGTGTTATCGATTACAGATGATTGTGTTTTGTTTGTGATCAACGGGTTTTGGTTTTATTTGAGATCAACGGGTTTTATGCAAGTTTAGTTTAAGGTCAGTTTGAAAATGTGGAGCGCACACTCGTTATAGTTTACACTTAAATAATCAGTATTATTGGTTTTACCCGCCAAATCCAACCGGTTCGATTTTTCCCAGTATTTTACTAACCATCACAATGGTTGGTAAATAACCAAATTTCGGATAGTGGTTATTTAATTTTGGTCTCATTTTCAGATCATAACATTCAACAAAACTTTCTTATTGATTTCCCGTGTCTTAAATTTCAATTGACAATTTGTCTTATCCAATTAAGGATTTCGTGAACCGGAAGCAATATAGGCTCAAAATACTTTAATCTGGAAATGTTTACGTTATTCATATTAATATCTGGATTATAACCATTCACAAGCCACAAAATTTCATGCGAATGTGGACGTTAAAAGAATTAAAGTTGTAACAAAATATAAAAACAAAAGAAATTTGAGTATCTTCAATTTCCAAATACCGAAATCGGTACCCACAGTGGCGCAGCTACATAGGGGCCGGGGGGCGCCGACCCCCCGAAATTTTTTTTGCGATGTAGGGGGTATATAGTTTTCGTGTAGAAAAATTTCGGTATATTCGGTTTCGACCCCCATTTTAATTGCGATGTAGGGGGTATATAGATCCCGACCCCCCACTGAAAATTGTCTAGCTTCGCCACTGGGTACCCATAAATATTTCGTAGTTTATCGATTGATTTGTCTTAAATTGGGTGTTGGCTTTTTTTTTTATATATATATTTATTTATTTATTTATTTATTTTTTTTTAAACAACTGTTGTTGAATTGGTGTAGAGATTTATTATGGATAGTGGGAATTTTGTTATTTGATTTAAATAATTGAAGTGATGAACTTTGGAATAGACTTGTGCTACAAATTTTTACAGTTGCTTTCACCTTCATGAGCAGTTGACTTTTACTCAAAGAGGCATATTCTAAGTCATATAATGAAATGTGTGAACGCTAAGCATGTGAAATTATAGAATGCAACCCACAGATCCATAGTATAAGGAAATCAAGGTCCATGGATGTATAGAATTTATAGAAGTTATGAATGATTATTAAGTTAGTGGTTTGATATGAAGATGATTATATGTTAGCAAGTTCATGTTCTGATCAAGTATGTTTATGTGGTTAATGAGGTGTTTAAATTTATGCCTCAAATGATCTAGTTTTCAAGTGTTAAGTATATTGTTAGTTGTTTATGAATGATGATCATGCTGATAGTTCATATGATCCAAGTGAATAGATTTGATTAATTTTAGTATAAGTTCATGTGTTATATGTATTAGTCAATTATTTTCTAATAGAGTATATATGTATGTATGTATGCCATGTATTAGGTGTTCGTGACACCCGTGGCTCGGTAGCTTTTATGAATGAAGGTGAGTAACAGATTAGCATAACACATTTAATAGTGTACCCATGTTGTGATATTGCTTCGGATATAGCCGATATTAGTCATATTATGGTACTAGCTCCGGATATAGCCGGTCGGAGTCATGTTTAAGCCTAAGCGATGCATAAGAGGAACTCCCATTATAGAATGGTGCTCATATGAGATTGGATTAAAGATCTCTCGTATCGAGCATGTTAATCAGTAGAACTTAGTACGCACATATGAACTAGCTATCTCTCCTTATAGCATGTAATGTTGTAAACCCGGGAATGCATCCATGCATGAGGGTAAAGGGCCTTGAGTACTCGCAACCTGCAGAGGGAATTCCAATAATTAGCTCAGAAACCGATTAGTCGTTCGGTCGTAGCCACAATTGTTGCCTAAGTAATGCACCCGATAGGTCATGTATGTTTACGATTGGTGCCTAAGTAATGCACCGATTATGTATGTTTACGATTAGTGCCTAGGTAATGCACCTGATTGGTCATGTATCATTACAATTGGTGCCTAAGTAACGTACCTCATAGCTCATGTTATGTTAATGTTATAGCTCATGATAGAGTCACTATAACTCAATCTTAGTTTCAGTTTTGATTAGCTCCCTTTTACTCACCAAGACTTGGCTTATATTGCTACGTTTATATTTTTATGTAGGTTATTGATGATACAATTTATATGATGTGGGGCAAGTAGCATGTTTAGATGGTTGAAATGACAAAAAATACCCTCTTATGTTTAAAAGTATGATCCTTGTGGTTTTACTCCCTATGGTTTTAACCCATTACGGGTTTGGTCCTTTGACCACTTTTTCTATTATTTTGGCCGTTTAGTGAATATTTAGATGGTTAAAATGACATAAATACCCTCTTATTGTATGGTCTTTGTAGTTTGTGGCTTATCACGGATTTAGTCTCTGACTTTTTTATTATTATTATTTATTTAACTATTAATTAATATTAGTATTTATTTTTTAATTTCAAATTGTTTTTGTAAGAATCTTTCTAACACTTTTTTGACAGATTTTGTTAAAAACTTTTTTTTCTTTTTTGATTTCTTGATAAAATAATTTTTTACAAAATGTTTGTTATGCCGGCAACGCAAATTGAAACACAACAAATAAAAAAAATTACGCAAATACCCCTTTAACGGCTAGTGCATTAAAAAAATTAAAAATCACCCCCCCCCCCCCAACGGTAATAAATGGATATATTAAAAAGAAAAATAAATAAATAAAATAATAAAAACAAAAAAAAAACAAAAAACAAAACAAAACAAAACAAAACAAAACAAAACAAACTAAACTTTTTTAAAAACCTGAAAACTTCTTTATAAATACCCTTTTATATAGAAAGTAGACGGAGAATCCTTATTATTACCCGGACGGATGAAACTTTAAATTAAACGATTCATCATAAACAATCGTTTTTTTTGTTTAATAAGGTATTAATCAGTAGGGGCATTGTTAAGTTCTTTGAAATGACGACAACAATTAATATATTTAAATACTTCATTTCGGAATGTATACACTCTCTTAACCTTGGAGAGTTTTTGTTTTGGTTACGTTTGCTAGTGGGGGGTGTGACATTCTGTGATAACCTAACCGATATACATCGATCAATGGTTTGCTCTCTCTTCTGTTTGCTGTTGGTGGTTGTTGTTGCATAGGGTGTTTCTAGCCTAGATTTTTCGGGTTAGTTAAGAGGATAGAGTTAGATGTTTTGACAATGGAGAAGTGGTTCTTGAGTTCAAAGGATGAGGGAGAAGGAGTAAGGGGTGTCAAGGAGAGAACAAAGATTGATCGATCCTGGTATAAGATTGATGATCGTGTAAGTTGAGGCATGTTGGTCTATGACAATGTTGATACGTGAATAAACTGTCATGCAAAAGTTTGAGTTGCAATGCTAGGACTATTAATGGTGATGCGATTTTTGCGTTAGTTGTTTAGCGATTAAATTTTTAGAAAAAGTGATGGTCGGTCTCATAACGGCCGCCGCCACGCCGCGGGATACACCGGGGCGCAACGGGCTCCCCGCTGTACCAAATAAAATCACAATAAAAATCTGATACATAGATAGAGAAAAGATAATCAATAGAGAATAGAGAAAGAAATTAGAAGCAAACTAATAGTAATATAAACAAGATTAAAAAAACAAAGAAACTAATAAACAAAAATAATATAAAGCTTAGCGACACAAAAAATAAAAAATACTATAAATACAGCCTAACATACTCATTGTGAGGTGTGTGCTTGTAGTGCGTTTTATGTGTGATTTCTTTCATATAATACGTTCATTTATACGCCTCAATTAATACCATCAAGTCACCATCATCATCTCCATCTCTTTTCTACATATTATATGTGATCTTAGATTGGGTAAAGTGGCTTGTTCTTTTACGCAGTAACAAATGAGATAAAACAGACACAAATTGTTTCTTTACTCAACCAATATAGATATAAGGAAAAAAAATATAAGAAAAATATAAAGAAGAAAATAAATCTAAAACGTATATTGATAGAAAGAGAGATTGAGACATGAATGAGGAAACAGTGCTTCTATTAATAGAATAGATCGAAAAATAATTGTCAAATGAGTTGAGAATGTGAAAAAAGGTCAATTCGCGAAGCTACAGGACGCGGAATGCTCAGTTGACCATTGAGCTATGCGAGATACAGGAAAGAAAAAGCTTTTCAATTTTTCATATCACAAAGCTTTGCTGTGAGTTAGAACTGGTTAGTCAAATTCTGTTCTCAAGGGGAAAACATTAATTGCAAATAATATGATAGAATAATGAGATAATATAGACAAGATATAGAAAAATAATATAAAAAAAAGATAATTCTTTTGCACAATATACAAAAAAGCTTGATACCAATCTTGAAAAAGAAAGATAGGATAATGAAAAAAGAAATAAAAAATAAATGAAAAGAAAAGAAAAGAAAAAGATAAATTAATAGGAGAAAATAGTAACAAAGAAAAAAAAAAAAAAAAAAAAAAATATAAAGGAAAAAGGTAAATAGGAATAATATATAATGGTTAGAAGAGGTAATCACTATACAAGATAAACATATACAATGATCAAAATCAAATAAAAAAAAAAAAAACATTTTGATTTACCACACAAAAATAAGTGCACTCTATGGCACACTAACAAACTCCTCTGCTACTCTCAGAAAACGGCGCAGCAAGAACAGAAATCGTGATTCTACATACACGAAAATGATGATAATATCCCGACGAACATGAATCCCTCCTTATGCTGCGTGATTCAATCGATAGAATACAACCTAGCTTCATGCGGCAAGAGGAAGTCAAGAACAAATGAAAACAAAAGAACTCCACGATTTGAAACCCTATTGATCTCATATACACAATGGAACGAACTGTACTGGATACTTTTGTCCTCAAAACAACACACACAACATGTTTCCAACCATCAATCGATCTTTCAAAATCCGCTTTCAAAACACAGTTGTCTCTAAAATCTTTCAAAATGCGAAGCACAGAGCTCGATCTAGACCACGTCCCTTCAGTCAACACCAAGTGACAACACCTAGAGCGCGTACTACCTTTCTGGGGGGAATGATGTGAAAAAGAGATCAAGTTCTTCACAGCAATGTGGTTGATTCCAAACATCACACAAATCAGTATTGAAAATTGCGCACTCGAGTTTCATAAAGACAGAGAAAACAGGTGTTTCAAACGAAAATTACATCCACTGGATAACATCAGTGCGAAGAGTTAATACAACTCTTGAAAATGCTTTGTTAAGAAACAAACGACTTTTGTCAGCACTAGATCCCTGGTAAAGGATAGTTTAATGAAAACTCGTGAAACATGAAATTTTGGCATAACTATTAACAGTGCCTCCCCCGCACCCGCTTCGACACTCGTTATTTCTACGATGTGATGTAAGAACATAGATAGAGTATAGACAAAATAATATAGAGAAAAAGATAAAAAAAAAAAAAATCGAAAGAATGAACAATAGATAAAAAAGAACAGATAAAAACTTGAAAAAGAAACGTGTCTTATTTACAACTTGAGTCGAAAAAAGGAAGAAGCGCAATAATGAAAATATGTTCGTTCCATGACGCGTGATCTTCAAGAACTTCGCAAGACAGAAGATCTTCTTGAAGTTCCCCTTGAAAGTTTAGAAAGGAAAGGGTGATGGCATAACTAGCTTTGAAAGAATAGAAAATAGATAATATAAATATATAGATATATATACTAAGTCGATGGTGAACAAAGATTTATCAAGAAACAGTCATTCCATCAAAATTAATATTAGAAAAAGATAAAGATAAAGACAAAGAAGAGAATGTTGTGAAAACAACACAAAGCCTGTTCGCTGCCCCGCCCCCGCCCACACACCCAACCACCGACCGCAATAGCCCCTCACGGCGCCGTTTTCTATCAGATTCAGACTCCACTCAGTTACGGGCGTCTGCCCCTCACCCCAGTCTACCGCGACAGACCCTCCGCACCCCCACTACTGCCCACAAGAGGCTCAATCATCTCTCACGCATAAACCCCTCGCGCCCTGCCTACTCACAATGTACAACAAAACCTCAAAATGCCCTACCCACTGCGCTGTGCCGCGTCTCACCCTTCTAGACCGGGAAGCACCGCAACTCTAGGAACAGCAGACTTAAGCGTAAGAGATACAAGGACATAGAGTCTTTACCTGTCCTAAATAGTTCAAGATATAACACAACCTCGACGCTGCAAGCTCAAAGACAGAGCACGCATAGCGCATCTTCATCAGCGTTCTCGAATCCATCAACTAGACGCACAAAAACGACTACCTCTTCCCGCATCCTGAAAATAAAAAAATAAGAATCAGAAAAAGTGTACTGTTTTCTAATGCATGAATGAATCTGTATGGAATATAAAAACACCGCTCGGCACCACAACAGATCTGTCTTACTAATCGATGTTCCCATCGCCGCACCGAATCGTGTCATCCTAAACGACATGCAGCAATCCACCGTGAGATCACCTACACAAGACAGAACGATGCTTCCGACCGCGCCACCACGTGTGCAACTCTAATAAGCACACCGCCCCCCGTCGAATCGGCCTACATCTAATTCCACAACTTTAAGGAAACGACTGAAAGATATGATCTCATCAACACCCACAGCCTAAGCATGCTCGACCCCACTTCATATTCCGCCTTGGATCACCACGGGTCAGGAGAATTATAATTCAGCGATGGTAACGAATCTAGAATAGTTCAGTACCAACAAAGAGTAGCCCCCCATCCCCTGTCTCATGACCCACCGCCCCTCGCCCAACCGCCGACGACCTGTGATTCCTCTGCTTGTACCGCACGCTCCTCCACTGGAACACTGAGATGCCCACACGTTTCCAATACTGCCTCTTCTTCTTCTGCGGCGCGCTCCTCTCTGCCTTCGAATTGGTCTTCCTGGCCTCGTCGAACTCGCGGTGCTGCTCCAAGCACATCACCCGGCGCACACGTCCTAAAGCTGACTGATCAGCTTCTTGGTTTGCGAAAATCTACTATGGCACAGACGGTACTCTCGTCTTCGAGAATGACTCCCATTGCCACACCGCTCCTATCAAGCGCGTATGCCCGCCTAGCCCCCGAAGCGCATGGCAACGTTCATTCAGTTTGGAATTACTACAGCTCGGTTTCCCTCCCGACAGCACACGTTCCCCTCCCACGGGTCTGGGGACACCCAATTCTGCCCTCCCTATATTCTAGTGGCGGTGCGAATACCCCCAGCATATCGCTGATGCCACCGAACTTACCAGCGGTCGGCTTCGCGACGCAAAATAGACAGCAGTTTTTGTCAAGGATTTCGCGTCCTGCGGGACTCCGATCTCTACCTAACTGCGAAACTCCGCATCGCGGAGCCCAACCCCACTTTATGACATTCGTGTGTAAACTACAACTGACATCGCCTCATCAACACACTTTGTCCATGAAAACGAGCAAACCCCAGATCTGATACAAAAAGTCATCGCGTACATATGAGGCCGATCGAAGATTCCGATCCCACCTACATACCGCACCATCAATTTTGAGTCAAATGCTTGTATCGAGTCATAATGAATTTTTGCAGGAATTCCAGGAAGTAAGATCTAGTTTTTTCCAGAATTTTTCCGGAAACTTAACATGAGAATTCTGTCAGATCATTCTGACGGTGTCAGGCATAACACCTGACGGCGTCAGGTTAAATTTTTCTGCAATTTTTGAAAGTTTTGTATTTCTTCCGGAAACCTAAAAAGTTTTGTTAATTCTTTAACTTATAATCTCCAAGAATTCTGCAAAATATTCATTCCACAAGCATTATATCCTATTATATAGATTTTACCGCCGATTTTATGCGAGGTTGGCCTTTATCTTTTTCAGGTTAACAGGTTATTTTGGACAAGAAGATGATTTATATTTTGGAAGGGAAGCTTTGAACGCTCGTCTTTCTTAGAAGAAGATCTAACCGTGTTACCTCACTATCCACATCAAACGATTCAGGGGAGTATTTGATTTCATTCTTTCATTTTATTTACTTTTACATCTTCTATTTGAACATTGGGGACAATGTTCAGTTTAAGTGTAAGGGGGTAAATGAAGGCACCGTTGAGAATACACTTACGCTTGATGTTTTGCTTTGTTTGATAGTAAATTTGTAATAAAACCAAGAGAAATGTTTGTTAGGGCAATTTTAGCGCCAATTTAAATTTTTTTACAACATCTAGAAGTGAAACCTTGATCTTAATGAGCATCTCATGGATAGGAAATTGTATGACTAGCACAAAACCGTACCACTAAAAAAATTTTCCACCCCAAATATGTGAGGTTCGCCCCTAGAATTGGTAGGAAAAGTACCCTTTGGTGCTATGATGTAAGTACCGGTAGTATTTAGATTCTAGAACTTGCGTTAGGACCATCTCAAATCCACAAGTGAGACTACATTCGTGTAGTTAAGATTTACTACATGATAAGAGGCATTAGGATTAACCCATTGTTTTACACCCATATTTTTGTTATAATTACATTGACTTCATTGGTCAAGTAATTCTCCCACACCCTTTGCGTTGTATCCATTTTTGTACACGATACCCCTAGTACACCCCTCCGAGCCTATCCTTTCGTTTCGAACTTTGAGCATCTTACTTAAAGTGAGAATTTGTTTACACCCCACTAAATGTACACCTAAATCGCTTTAGCCTACCTTGTATGCACCCACCTTTGGTGCATTATTGTAAAAATATTTGTTAAACCCTTAGTTAATTATCTAGTCAATTACATGGTTGCTAAGTTAAGTCATATATCTTGTACATATTGTTATGAGACGATTGGGACTCATGGGTAAAGTACTAGTGTAATGGAGTAATAGGGAAAAATGACATTATTACCCCCATATGTGCTAAACATTTTAAAAGTAATCCAAGTTTTTCAATTATATTAATTCGAGTCATTAGAATAGTAATTGTAAAGTTATGTAAAGATTCAAGTGTAAAGGGAATGCAACTCCCCTATGATGTATTATTTTGGATGGTAGGGCAAGAGTGTATGAAAAAAAATCGAAAAATCAAGAAAAATACAAAAAAATATGAAAAAGAAAAGAGAAAAACATACGGACTACCATCCTGTTTCCTTTTATGTTTCTTTTTAGTTTTTGTTATTTCATTTATAGTTTAAGATCGAGTCGATTCTTGACTTAAGCAACATATGGGTGGAAAAGAACATGCCGTTGTAAAAGAAAGTTGTTTTTCTAACAAAGATCATGTTTTTGAACAAAAGAAAGTTATTGATCATGTTTTAAAAGATAGTGGGAATTACATACTTAAAGATTTTAAGTATGTGACTCCACAAGGGGAACACAAGTCAATAATGGCTTGGGTTCCTAAAAGAAACTAACTTTCTTATCTTTGTGCAGGACAAGCCAGAAGAGGAACTTAAAGATCATTTGATTGTTGATAGTGGTTGCTCTGGAAGCATGACAGGAGAAAAGCAGATTCTGTCAGATTTTAAGCCATTTTTTGGAGGAAAAGTTGCATTTGGGGATGATGCTACTGGAGGGAGAATTACTGGCAAAGGAACTATCAAGACTGGAAAGATTGACTTTGAGAATGTTAGCTATGTGAAGGAGCTCAAGTTCAATTTACTATCAGTTTCTCAGATCTGTGACAAGAAGTACCTTGTCTTGTTCACTGATACAGAATGTTTCTCATGAAATCCTACGAAGCTCCTAAACCTTGAAGCCAAGTGAACAAAATCACTTCTTCGTGCGAATTATGTAGTTGTCCCCACGACACTCGTGATTGCATGGAACTCCCCGAACCAGCTTTTGCGGACTACGCATCCACGCGTACCGACGGAGCGGGAGACAAGTGGTACACTTTCAAACCCGAGCCAAACCCTTATGGAGATTCATACAACCCCTCGTGGAAAAATTACCCCAACCTTAGGTGGAAGTCAAACCAAAACGCGCCCCAAAACAATTCTTCCAACCCACCTAATCGGTTTCAATCCAACGGTCCTTCCTCAAACCGTACCCTCAACAACAATCCTTCCAACAACTATGGTAGTACCAACAACTTTGAAGGATTGATGTTGAAATTTATGGCATCTCAAGAAGCTCGTATATCCAAGTTTGAATCCGAGTTGAAACAAAAGCAAAGCGAGATGACCGATAAAATCGATTCCTTGTTGAAGATTCTCAATGACCGAGAGATGGGAGCCCTCCCGAGCGACACGGTCAAGAACCCGATACTAAACGTTAACTCCATTTCTTTGTTTTCGTCCCCTAGTTCTTGCCCACAATACTATTCGGTCAACACCATGAGCACGTGTTTCAAACAAACCCAAATCCCTCAAAAAGACCACGAGAGTAAGGCATCCAACACCAAATCGGTCGATAACATAGTTGAAACACCCCCCACACAAGACCTCGACGAAGATTTCAAGGAACTCCACCTTGAACGTCCGGTTATTGATGTGTTAGAACGAGCCCCCTACTATAACGCCCTATTAGAAAAATATGAGAAGAAGCTCAAATTAGGTGAGAACCGNTCGTCCCCTAGTTCTTGCCCACAATACTATTCGGTCAACGCCATGAGCACGTGTTTCAAACAAACCCAAATCCCTCAAAAAGACCACGAGAGTAAGGCATCCAACACCAAATCGGTCGATAACATAGTTGAAACACCCCCCACACAAGACCTCGACGAAGATTTCAAGGAACTCCACCTTGAACGTCCGGTTATTGATGTGTTAGAACGAGCCCCCTACTATAACGCCCTATTAGAAAAATATGAGAAGAAGCTCAAATTAGGTGAGAACCTTCATTCGAAACAAACTACCTAAGAAGTTAGATTATCCGGGTCTATTTTTCCTACCATGTAAGATTGGTAATTCGGAAGCTTATGACACACTAGCCGATCTTGGATCTAGCCTCAACTTACTTCCACTACCTCTCTACACCACCCTGAAACTAGGAAAGCTAGAAGAGACCGAGGTAATAATTGGGTTAGCGGATGGAAGCGTAGCATACCCGGTAGGAGTAGTAAAGGACGTGATAGTTCACATAGGGAAGTTAACAACGCTAGCCGATTTCCACGTCCTCGATATGATTAGCGACCCCACATGTCCCTTGTTGATAGGAAGAGGATTTCTAGCCACCGCTAGTGCTATGATTGATTGTAAGAAATCTAAGATAGCGGTAGGAGAAGGAGAAACTTGGTCGGTTTATGACGTTAAGAAACATGCCTATGATACCATTGAGGAACCCCTCGATAGGAAGACCTCTAGATACGGACCATGGTTAGAAGGAGACTTTATAGGACCCCAACGCCCATTCTACCTAGAAGAAGAATTTGTAAACCGAACGCAAACGGTAGAACAACTTTTAGCTAGGGACACCAAACTAGATCCCTTTGAAGATCCCCTAGTTTTTAGAAAGATGACCGACTTCCTAGGAGTTTTGCCAATCAAACTAGCAATGAACAAATGGAAAAGCGAAGGCGATAAACATAAATGGAATTGGGAAAAGCCACCTAAGGAAGGAGATGGATCGTGGCACATTAAGATAACTCTATATGATCCGGATGGAGAGAATTTTGAGAGGTCATACTTCACCAAACGCACCGATAGGACACTTCCAACCAAAATCAACCCTAAGGATGTCCTCGATGCGGAACTCACCTATGTCGGATAGGGTGACTTTGAGTCTAGCTACAAGACTCGTTAATAAAGAAAAGCGCTTCTTGGGAGGCAACCCAAGCTTTGTGTGTTTATTTGTTTGTTTGTTTGATTTTATTTGTTTCCGTATGTAAGTTATATTTCTTGTTATTGATTCATGCTTCAAACTAAATTGTGAAAATGCTTTATTTTGTTTTTAACTTCGTCTTAACTACATATAAAGGTATTTTGCAAAAGCTAAGTGTAAGGGAAATCTAAATCGGTTTATAAAGAACGAATGAACATGAATCATAACAATGAAATTAACATACATATTAGTATTTGTTTGAGTCAAATGCTTGTATCGAGTCATAATGAATTTTTGCAGGAATTCCAGGAAGTAAGATCTAGTTTTTCCAGAATTTTTCCCGGAAACTTAACATGAGAATTCTGTCAGAACTTTCTGACGGCGTCAGGGTTAACACCTGACGGCGTCAGGTTATAATTTTCTGCAATTTTTGAAAGTTTTGTATTTTTCCGGAAACCTAAAAAGTTTTGTCAATTCTTTAACTTATAATCTCCAGGAATTCTGCAAAATATTCATTCCACAAGCATTATATCTTATTATGTAGATTTTACCGCCGATTTTACGCGAGGTTGGCCTTTATCTTTTTCAGGTTAACAGGTTATTTTGGACAAGAAGACGTTTATTATTTCGGAAGGGAAGCTTTGAACGTTCGTCTATCTTGGAAGAAGATCTAACCATGTTACATCACTATCCACAACAAACGATTCAGGGGAGTATTTGATTTCATTCTTTCATCTTATTTACTTTTACGTCTTTTATTTGAACATTGGGGACAATGTTCGGTTTAAGTGTAAGGGGGGTAAATGAAAGCACCGTTGAGAATATACTTATGCTTGATGTTTTGCTTTGTTTGATAGTAAATTTGTAATAAAACCAAGAGAAATGTTTGTTAGGGCAATTTTAGCGCCAATTTAAAATTTTTTACAACATTTAGAAGTGAAACCTTGATCTTAATGAGCGTCTCATGGATAGGAAATTGTATGACTAGCACAAAACCGTACCACTAAAAAATTTTCCACCCCAAATATGTGAGGTTCGCCCCTAGAATTGGTAGGAAAAGCATCCATCTTTGGTGCTATGATGTGAGTACCGGTAGTATTTAGATTCTAGAACTTGCGTTAGGACCATCTCAAATCCACAAGTGAGACTACATTCGTGTAGTTAAGATTTACTACATGATAAGAGGCATTAGGATTAACCCATTGTTTTACACCCGTATATTTGTTATAATTACATTGACTTCATTGGTCAAGTAATTCTCCCACACCCTTTGCGTTGTATCCATTTTTGGTACACGATACCCCTAGTACACCCCTCCGAGCCTATCCTTTCGTTTCGACCTTTGAGCATCTTACTCAAAGTGAGAATTTGTTTACACCCCACTAAATGTACACCCAAATCGCTTTAGCCTACCTTGTATGCACCCACCTTTGGTGCATTATTGTAAAAATATTTGTTAAACCCTTAGTTAATTATCTAGTCAATTACATGGTTGCTAAGTTAAGTCATATCCTTGTACATATTGTTATGAGACGATTGGGACTCATGGGTAAAGTACTAGTGTAATGGAGTAATGGGGAAAAATGACATTATTACCCCCATATGTGCTAAACATTTTAAAAGTACTCCAAGTTTTTCAATTATATTAATTCGAGTCATTAGAATAGTAATTGTAAAGTTATGTAAAGATTCAAGTGTAAAGGGAATGCAACTCCCCTATGATGTATTATTTTGGATGGTAGGGCAAGAGTGTATGAAAAAAAAATCGAAAAATCAAGAAAAATACAAAAAAATATGAAAAAGAAAAGAGAAAAACATACGGACTACCATCCCGTTTCCTTTTATGTTTCTTTTTAGTTTTTGTTATTTCATTTATAGTTTAAGATCGAGTCGAGTCTTGACTTAAGCAACGATGTAGAGTGCATGTATTTGATCATGATAATTAACTTGCCACCATTAAAATACCCTTTATTCCAACCAAACCGTGTTTATCATATCCCTACACCTTACGTTACAACCCTTTGGAAAGCCCTCTTTGATAGTTTATCTTAGGTGCTTACGCCTAGTGGAGGAGTAATTGATCCTCTCCCAAGCCTATGGTAATCTATTTGCTATGACAGGTAGTGAGTGTTATTTTCCGTTTTCATTTATGAGATATAATTCTATGACATTTGAGAGATGAGAGAATCCAAACACTATTTGTGAGGTGCTAGTGTATGATTTCCGTGCTTGTTATGATTAGGGTCTAATAACTATTTGTTGTAATTACTTTTATATTCGTGTTAAATGACCCCTAACTCATATTTTGATTGGAATAAAAGCTCATTTGCTTGAGGACAAGCAAATCTCAAGTGTAAGGGTATTTGATGAGACGAAAAGTGTTACGCTTTTAGGGGGTCATTTAAGCCCTAATTCGTATAAATGTGATCAAATATTGCCCTAAATCGTTCCTTTTGTCATTTTAGGTACTTTTGAGAGGAATTCTGGAAAACATGCATATTTGGACGTTTTTGGAGCATAAAAGTGAAGAAAACGACAAAGTCTCAAAAGATGAAGATTTACAACCTGACGGCGTCAGAAGTCACAAGGTGACGCCGTCAGAAAGCCTTGACAAAAGAGTGGAAACCAATTATCAAATGACGGGCCAGAAAGATTTTGGAAATTAACACCTGACGCCGTCAGGTGTTAGAAGTTGTAGGCCGTCAGGTTATGAGTTAAAGAGTGACGGCCCAGAGAGGAATAGAGAGTGACGGCGTCAGAAGTGGATCTAGGCCATCCGAGAAACCTAATGGCGGCGAGCTGACGGCGTCAGCCTCTATAACCTGACGCCGTCAGAATGTAAAATCTATATATAGTTTTCTATTTTTCATTCATTAAGTGTGGAACTTTGTGGAGAACTTTTGGCACCAAACCCTAGACGAATTTTCTGTACTTTTTAGGGTTTCCAACCCTTGGAACCCTCATGCTTAATTAAAGATAAGTCTTCACTTTAATTCAATCAATATGTCTATGTGTTGGTTGATTATCTCTTTTGCTTGTCTTTTAATTAACATGTGTAGCTAAATTCTCTTGTGTTTGCTTAGATCTAATGAAACCTAACTATTAATTATTGGTTAATTGATGTGTTGTTGTTTGTTGGGATGATTGTTCCATCAATGTTAGGCTCAAGAAAACTGGCCAACCTCCTTTATGGTAACGTGCTTGAACGTCTTGGGAAACATGTAGCCAAGGCATACTAGGCTATTAAGGTAGTATTTAACGCATGAGCCACTTTTTACAATCCCTATGGTTGTGCCGTGCATGGCATAGGAGGAGATAAGAGCTCATAGAATTGGAGAGATATGTATGCCACTCCATGAGTTATTAGGAATACACCCTTCATCCACACAAGTAACATACATATCAATTAACCGGTAAAAGATTGTTAGGGAGTAATGAAGTCTAAGTAAACACAACTTTTCTCCATATTGTTTTCACAACCAAATAGTTTAGATATTTTATTTTATTTGCAATTGTAGTTATTTTGGGTTAGTTGACTAGCAACTAATTCTGCCCACTCCTTCAAAACCGAGATTTTACTTGTTTTCCTAAAAATATAAAAATACAAAAAGAATCTTCCTTCACCCTTAGACCTATTAGAGTAGTTTTTCTATCCTAACGAACACTATTCCCTGTGAGAGAACGATCAATCCCCCGTACTTACCACTATCCTATACTACATCGGTCAGGTACACTGCCTGGTGGGGTTGTAAGCCTCTTGAGATCCCTTGAGAGGTAAAACCTGTTGTAAGGTCACAAAACCACGCATCAGTAAGGCTGAAAGTTTCATGCCCATTTGTGATTAGTATTTGGATAAAGGATGTAATGTACGAATTATTAATTTTTTAATGAAATAAAGTATTGGTTATGTTTATTTACATTGTTTTAATAATATATCCTGTTTTTGCATGTTTAAATCATTGAATAATTTTATTATTCTAAAATTGTCCGTTGTCGGTTAATGATATGAGAATATTATTAAACTAAGACAAATCTGAGTATTGGTTAGAATATACTTGAAAGTATATTGATGCATAGTCATACCAATTTCACATGATATTCAATGAATTGAATATAGGACTTATCCCAACTACATGACTTTACTTATCCCAAAATGTTATTTGAAGTGTTCAACCCACGAACAGCAGCTCGAACTTATAAAATTGGCCCTTTTTCTTTGATATTTCTGCGTCCAAACACATGCCCAATAAAGTAGCAACATGAACATTTGTTTACTTGATTGATATTAGGCCCAAAATGTTATTTGAAGTGTTCAACCCACGAACAGCAGCTCCAACTTATAAAATCTTCTTTTAACTTCATATTTTCGAATGTTCTATCACATAAATGTAGAGATATATTCTTCCTCTTTCCGTAACTTTTTGAATCACCTAAAACGGAGATCGGATGAAAAAGTCATGCCCAAAACAATATAGTATCTTCATTTCTCGTCATATAATTATTCATCTCTATATCTTGTAATATCGCCATTTTAACTCCAATTTGTACATAACCTACATAAACACAAAACACCTCAAAGTAGTGTATATAAAGGATAATAGCAATGTATAATTAACCAATTAACGTGTCATGAGGTGTATGTAAATTGCACCGATCATTTGGTAGCAACGTATTTCATCGTTTTCACTAAACAACATAATTAATCATTTTGACTCGTTACCCTACCCGCCACAGTCATACGCGTTTGCCATCTCTAGAAATATCATTTCAATAAACTCCATCTTTTACTTTAAAGCCAAATATTTAGTTGAGTTTTAGCCAATTATGAATCTAAGGTAACATCACAACCTAAGAAAATGTAACTCTATTTTTACATAAAAACAAACTAAACGAAATATTCAATAACAAATTACTAGTAGTATGTTTTATTGTAGCGACACTATGTTAATTTGTAACTAGAACATGAAAGGCTGCAACAACACAAGAAAAAAGTTTATCTACATTTTACTTCAAAATCAATCAAATCACACTTTCTTTTTCTTTTTCCGCTTTAAGTAATACTCGAGAACAAAACAATTTTAGTTTCACTTTATTTTCTTTAATTTACTTACTTAAGTGATACTCGAGAAGATAGTGAATACCATAATAGTAACACTTTTGACAGGTGTGAAAACACATTAGTTGCAGTTTTGCTTTTTAAAGACAGACCATTGACTAATCATTCATCCAAGCTGTAATTGTATAATAATGAACTCGTAGCAAACGCAACGTCATGTTATGGTGGTCATTTATTAACCAACCCCTACCTACATAATTATATAAATAATACCTCTCGCCATCCACATTTCATACAAATTTCAACGGGTTGTGATCGATCAGATCCCATGGATGAATACCAATCCGCGCCCTCTTCATTCACACAGCCACGTCCCTCTTCGTATATCAATGATGATTACGAGAAAAACCAAGCCACCTATGTCAAGCCACCAACGTACTCAGATTATGTGCCAACCCGACCAGATTCGCATGTTGAACACGAACAGCGTGATCTAGTGGCTGACGATGGTCATGCAAATGAAAAATCTCTCCCATCATACGAACAAGTTGCTCCAAGAGAACCTTCGTATTATGGATATGATGGAACCCGTGGTGTGAATCAAGACAAAGATCAGAAGGCGCCTTCGTTTCAAGATGTTGGTGCTGGCAGAGGAACTTCTATATATGAAGATTATTATGAAAATAGGGACGAAAAACCTGCAACATTTGGGGCTGTTCGTCCACCAAATGACAGTTCAAAAGATGAAGATAGTTTTGTGATGAATCCGCCGCGTCCACTGAGTTACAGACGGTGAAATTGAATATTTGAATAAGATTTACTATGTTGGTATTCTTCCTTTTTCAGTTGGTTAGATGTGTTTGTGTCTTCCCTTTTGTTTCAACGTATTGACTTTTGGAAGTATTAAATAAAATGCACGATTGCTTAAGTGTTATAACAGAAGCGATATTCAAATTTTATGTATGTTATTCGGTAATTTTAGTGTTATCGACTACAGATGATTGTGTTTTGTTTGTGATCAACGGGTTTTATGCAAGTTTAGTTTAAGGTCAGTTTGAAAATGTGGAGCGCACACTCGTTATAGTTTACATGATGCTGCCACGACATAGTGCGGGGGTCAAGGGTGCAGCATGCTCTTGGCGGGTCAAGGGGTAACGCCCCTTACGAGTCCAAAGGCTAGCGCTACTTAAATAATCAGTGTTATTGGTTTTACCCGCCAAATCCACTCGGTTCTACTTTTCTCAGTATTTTACTAACCATCAGAATGGTTGGTAAGTAACCAAAGTTCGGATGGTGGTTATTAACCATNTTTAATTTCTCGTGCCTTACATTTCAATTGACAATTTGTCTTATCTGATAAAGGATTTTATGAACTAGAAGCATGATCACTACTTTCCCCCAAATAAAAAGCGTATTACGCATAGAATACAACAAAACAAATACCAAATGTAAAATACTAGATTGTCAATATTTCACATAACTAGAATCCATCAACAATAAGGGGGTGTTTGGGATTGCTTATTGAAATAGATTGTGCCTTATAAAAATGAATAATTAGATACTTAGCTGTTACACAACGTGATTTTGAAACATAATATTTGAATTTGATTATAATATTTGATATCGCAATTATCACATAATCAGTTTTTGAGTGTTTAGCAAATCAGATTATTTATTGAGTTGATAGGTAAATGATCAACATGGGTATACTTTGTATTATTGAATTTAACATATAAAGTGAATTTATAAGACATAAAAACATTTTTTTTTCTTACTATCTTCTTTAAACAAATAAATAAAACCTACGATTTTGATGATTTTGTAAATAAAGTTTTATACAAAGTTTGCCATTTTTATTATTAACCCAATGATACAATTTTTAAGATGCGTTTGAATAGCAAAATGAACAAACTTCGTCTCTATGGTTATGTAAAATAAATTTCTCACCAAGTGTTTTGACAAATTGTCACAAACAAAACTTTATGTTTTAGTGTTCAAAGGTTGCCTTCTTTAATTCTATTTCTATTTGTTATTCTTTAAATAACTAGCTAGTCGCATTGCGAAATTGTTGGGGGAAATTGAGGGAAATTAAAATTTAAAATTTGTGTCATAGACAATCACATAATGTTTTTATCACTAGTAGTTACTTCCTTATACAGTGATATTGTTTCAAATTAACTGCAATGGTATTACACTTCATTCTGTAGTAAGCTTTGAATGATTCTAACTAGAGAAGCATCTGTATATGATAAAAGCTACGAAGTGTATGACTACAATCCAACAAATAGAACGGGTTGTTATACACAAGATACAACATAACCAATACCCAGAATCCACAAGTAACATAAACATGCCAACAATCCAAAGTTTTACAAATATTTCGAACAAACGGATAATGCAAAGTTACAAAGGTGCTAATGACTACTAATCCATATAATGTAACACATCAAGAAACTAATCTTACTATGAAGAATCACTCCAAAACCGCCCACTCTCATAACCTCTCAATCACCTTTGCTTGAGACCTCCTTTTTTACCTAGGAAAAGAAAGTACAAATTAGTACATTAATAACTGGAAGGCTTAACAAATAAGAATATCTCACCAATTTACCAAGTTTTAAGCCGTTCAAAAAATAAACGAATAAATAAAAAATACCGAGTTTTAATCATTATATAATGTGTGGCCTTTAATCGATAAAAAATAATAAGATCAAGACTTACTTGAAAATCCAGCGCTTCCTCGATCTTATCAGCGATCGTTTCCATTGAAGGGCGTTCCTTTGAGTTAAAACTGATGCACTGATACGCGACCTCTATAAATGTATAAAATGAATTGCTATCGATTTCATCTTTTATTTGGGGATCGATCAACAATTTCTTTCCGTAATCATAGTACCGTCTGACTAGATTTAACAGAGGCCGTGGTTCATCATCTCCAATTTTTCGTCGATGATAAGCCGGCATCCCACTTAACATTTCAAACATTACCACTCCAAATGAGTACACATCTGACTCTGTTCGGAGTATGCCACTTTCATGGTAAACAGGATCCATGTAATAATCGGTACCTGCAACACCTGTATAGTGTTTGCTATGTTGATGATCATATGTCAAGCCTGATTTTGATAATCCAAAGTCACAAATCTTAGCTTCCGAATTATCATCCAACAATATGTTTCCACACTTGACGTCTCTGTGTATAACTTTGTTGTCCTCTCCCAGACCCGAATGAAGGTATTCAAGTCCTTTTGCAGCCCCTAAGCAAATCTTGAGTCGTTTATTCCATGTTAGGAGACGTCTCTTTTTCGGGTCTTCAAGATGATCATCAAGGCTACCATTGATAGCATACTCAGAAACTAATATCATCTCGTCGCCATCATCACAATAACCAATTAAACGGATGATGTTTTGATGGTTGAACTTGGAAATCAACTTAAGCTCCTTAAGGAACTCGGTCTTTTCTTTGCCAGTGGTCTTTATAAGGCGTTTGAAGGCTGCTTCATGTTTTGTCCAACTTTCGGGGAGTCGTCCTTTGTATACCACACCAAATGCACCTTTACCGATCTGATAATTCTCACTAAAGTTTCTTGTGGCCAAGTTGATCTCCTCTAATGGAATTTGAAGATCTTCTAGCTTTTGATATTGGTGGCTTGGTGTTGCAGTGGTAAAAATAGTAGCTCTGTGCTTCTGTAATATAAGCACAACCATTTTGTTTAGAAAAAGACTTAACTATTTGGATAAGAACAAATATATAATATTTTGAGTTGAATGTTCTAAACTTCATGATTGCTTGCTATTTAAAAGAAAAAACTTACTTGAAAGTACAATGCTTCCTCAATCTTTTTGATGATCCTATTCATCGACGGTCGTTCCTTGATGTTGTAGCTAAGGCATCTGTACGCAGTTTCTGCAAATGTTTGGAAGGAACGACCATCAATTTGATCTCTTATAAAGGGATCAATTAATTTATCCATTTCGTTGTCACCATAGTGACGATGAACCCGCTTTATCAAATTAGGTATCTCACTATAATCATCAGCATCATCATCATCATCACCACCACCACCACCACCACCACCACTCAATATTTCAAACATTACCACCCCCAAAGAGTACACGTCTACTTGGGTATTGACTATATAACTTTGCTTGTAAATGGGATCCATGGATGCCTCAAAATCGCCGATCACATAACTGTATGGATTCTCCCAATTAATTTGAGACACTTGAGGCTTATTGCTTGGGACTATTATTGACAAACCAAAATTACTAATTTTGGCTTCCATATTCTCATCCAACAATATGTATTCACTCCTGATGTGTCTGTGTACTACTAATCTATTTTCATCCCAAAGACCAGAGTGTAGGCACTTGATTCCTCTTGCAGCCCCTAGGCAAATCTTGAGGCGTTGTTCCCATGGTATGCAGCATAGTTTATCTTGGTCTTGGAGATGATCACGAAGGTTACCATTGATAGCATGCTCATAAATTAGAATCTTTCTATATTCATCACAGTAACCAATGTAAGGGATGATGTTTTCGTGGTGGAATCTGGATACTATTTCAAGCTCATTATAGAAACTTTGCTCAGACTGACGAATAAAATCTTTAAAGACAACTGTACGGTTTGGCCATCGTTCAGATAGTTCTGCTGTGTAAAGCTTACCATGAATGTGCGGTGGGAGAGAACTCTCTTTAGACATTTGCATGGCCAATACAATCTCCTCGAGTGGAATAAAATAATAATCTCTTGGGCGATATTCACCGTGGCTTCCTTTGACAGAAGTAGCTTCCCGGTTCTGCGTATATAAACTGATTGAGTATCGATCCAATTTTTTACACCGTCCTTTATTTTGTGTAAAGGAGTTGTTTCAAAATCAAAAGCTATGCATTACATGAAGTTATTTGGGTCTCAATTGTGACAGCGAGCATATGCGGCGAAAAAACAATTAAATGGACAATAATGATTAGGGTCTACTTTTATATACGTAGGAAATAGTCTTGGGATTATTGAGTAAAATTTTTCATACTTAATGTTCCACTAAGTATAAATACAGCTTTATGCCAAATGAATTCAATGTGATTGCAACAATTTTTATTTGGAAAGTTGAATACAAAAGCTAGTACGTTGGCATTATTTTATCTCTTTAAACTCTATCGATAAAAACCCGATATTAAATTCTACATTATTATTATTATTATCATTATTATTATTATTATTATTATTGTTGTTGTTGTTGTTGTTGTTGTTATTACCATTCTTATTGTTATTGTTATTGTTTTTATTATTGAGATTTTCTTACTTGTGTCATGAACTCATGATGGCACAAACTTTTAATCATTCAATAAATCAAAATTACTATATTTACATGACAGTTTATATTAATATTTTCCTAAAATTATGATGTTTACTAAACTTATCAGTATTTTATATAAAAATAAAAATTTTAAATAAGCAAATACGTTAATTTAATACTCTAAACTTGTACCATCATGACCCAAGTTAGAAAAACCATCATCATTATTATTATTATTATTATTATTATTATTATTATTATTATTATTATTATTATTATTATTATTATTATTAAAAATTGATAGAATTTATAAGAAATTAGTGGGAAGTCGAGATATTATCTGGGCCTCACTCCTTTTGCAATAGCAAAGCTAATTTTATTGTTATTATTATTGTTATTGTTATTGTTTCTTTATTATTATAAAAACATAACTTTATTAGAAATTCATATAATTTACAAGAAATTACTAGAAAGCTGAGATGCCATTTGGGCCCGTTTGACATGGTCTAGGTGGCAACGCCACCGTTTGACATGGTGTTGGCAACGCCACCATTTGACATGGTCTAGGTGGTCTTCACCAGTTGTTTTGGCTGGCGGTTTTGGTTTCAAACCTGAACTGGGTTGTTACTTCATGATATGTGATGGTAGTTCCGCAGATGGATTATTTTTGCTAGATCTAACGTTGGATCTATAAAACTCCACACCACCCAACACACAAAAACATACACCCACCACCAGCACTTGCATATCACTCTAAAACACAAACTAATCATCTCTATCCTTTCATACACACTAAATAAACCTTCACTGCCAAGTGCCACCATCTTCTGAAATCGGCACATAGATGTTACAACATGTGTGTTCGGCTTTTGTTCTGGTGGTTTTGGTTGGTAGGTTAGGCAGTGTTGTTAGCTGCAAGGGTTTATCGTGTGTGGCTTAGATGGTTTAACCGATTGCGTTGACCAGATATTTGTTGCTAACTTGCCATATGTTGTTTTGGTATGTTGGTTTTTTGTTACATCTTGTGTTATATCTAAAGGTCTTTGATGTTAATTTATTTTTTTATTGTTTTTTTAAGATTTAGAGGGTTCCATCTTTTTTTTAAACCGATCTGTGGTTATAATAGTTGTTTCACTACCACTACAGCTGGTAGGTTGTGGTTTTAGTAACCAACGGTGTTCTGTTTGAGGTGCTAATTTGAGGTCGATTGTATATTTGCACGCCTAGGCTATGGTTTGGTTTTTGTTGGATGTAAATATTTTTGAGGTAATACGCAATGGATCTTAAGCATTTTCAGTTCTATTTAGATATATAATGTTATGAATTTGTTTGAGTTTAATAATGGTTTATAAGTCAAATAATGTAATTTGAGCTCTAATAACCGTTGTCATAATTTTAACAAAGGCCCAGAAGTTGTGACATGTCAAGCATTAGCTATATGGTATTTTCTGATTGTTAGTTTAATTGATATTGGATGTTCATAATTTTATTTTTTGTTTAGTTATCTAAATGAAAATATTTTGTCAATGAACTTTTCTCCATAACATGCGAAGGCGTTTAAAAATTGTTTAATTGTGATTGCCTTATCAATTGAGAAGTAAGTTTGCACTATAATTACCTGGACAATAGGACTACCTCTTGGTTAAGAACATGACATTTCAATGAACTGGACAATAAGTTGACAAATGAAGATTGGATTTGGATAGACTGGCCAATAAATGAAAACATATATCGGACGAAATTTCAATAGCGAGTTAAAATGAAGGTTAATTCTATCGATTGGCTATGAACTTTCAAAAAATTTCAATTGTTAGTAACGAACTTTGTAAATGGGGATTGATTCGCACACTATTTTTTTTTATAAACACACCATTTTGTACAACACTATAATGCACAAAGAGTACACAATATAACAATGTAATACACAGAGTGTGGTGCAAGAATAAAAAAAAATTGGTGTGCGAATCACCTCCCTTTGTATAATAATAGTATCACCTATCAAACTTATCGAAACATGCTATAATAGACTATATGACGTTTGGGTACCACGTGAGCTTGTTGTGCCCACTTGTGACCACACATATGACGGTCTATCAGTCTTTTCCCCTCAAAAATTCATCACCACAAAAAAATTAATAAATAAATAAAAACGACACACAGATTCACCATAAAAAGCAACTACCAAAAAAGACAAAAAAAAAAAAAAAAAAAAAAAAAAAAAAAAAAAAAAAAAAAAAAAAAAAAAAAAAAAAAAAAAAAAAAAAAAAAAAAAAAAAAAAAAAAAAAAAAAAAAAAAGATCATACACTCTCGATGACTCGATCTATAAACACAAACACAAATCTAAAAAATTCACTCAAAAGAAAAACCCCCATATCCAGAACCATCACCAAGAAAGGAGAATGAGAGGAAACTGAAACGTGGGTTTTGCTTAGAATTGAGTGAATATAAATGGGTATTGAATGGATTTGAGAGTTTTTGTTTGATGATCTTTTAGGGTTTGTGAATAGTTGATTTTGGGATTTTAGGCATTCTGTGTTGTTGAATGAAAACATAAAAAGTGAGAATTTCATCTATATCTTTTCCATACTTTGATATTATATCAATATCTTTTCGAAAAGCATAATTACATTAATATACTTTAAAAACTTTACAATTATTGTAGCACATTGGCTACAATTTTTCATCAAAATACACAAGAAATTGAATCAGGGACCCACAGAAAGAAGTCAGGGACCCGCAATATGACTCAGGACGTACAATTTATAGCACAAATTGTAGGCAATTAGCTACAATTCAATTGTAGCTAATATATTCCCTTATATATTTCTAACTAGATATCAATTAACACTATAGATTACCTTTATATATACCCCTATAACCCAAATTAAAGAAAACAAAGTGTATTTTTCACGTAAAGACCGACGTTTCTTTTCCTTCAATGGTATTCCTCAAAATTACTGTACATAATTTTCATTTCATGGTTCAGTCACGAAACAGATCATTATGACATTGGTTGTTTGACTATAACAAATATGGGCTACTTTATTATTGAGATGTAATCTGAAAGAACAAAATGGTTGTGTCTTCAAAAATTGCTTTAATGATAGAACAAAAAATCATAAACAAACACATATATCTAGTTACCCAGAAAGAAGAATTGAATGTATGCTTAATAAGTATTGTTGAAATCATTATTAGTTATTAGAATTGCATGTGATGAAGAAAAGAAATTCCATCTGAGATTATTATTTTGGTCTCTTGTTTACCATGATAAATATGAGAATCAAGTGTAGTCGTGGTGATTATATTAGTCTTGTGAATAATCTTTTGATGATGCATTTGACCTTTTTTGAATCATAAGCATATGTGTTTTAGATTTTAATTGTTGGTAAATATTTGTGAGAGGACAAAAGTGTCATATAAATTGTTAAATTAGTGTTTTGAATATTAGAATCATTTAATTATAATTTAATTGTGTATTTGAATAAATTTGAGTGTTACAAAGTTTTGAAAGGATATCGATGTAATTATGATTTTTGCAAGGATATTGATGTAATATCAAAAGTTTGCAAGGATATAGATGAAATTGCCCCACAGAAATGTACATGATAAAGATGGAACGGGAAGAAGGTGGAGGTAATTTTGACATTTTAACGAAATTGGACCAAACGTGAAATATTCACCAAACCACAAGGACTAAAAATGTAGTTAACTAGAAAATAGAAATGGTAGTTTTAGCTGATCAACCGGTTACAAGTTACAAACATAGACAATATGAGTAATATTTGAACGAATTTAGGAGTTTCATAAGTGATAACACTACTTTACAAAGTTCGTTACCAAACAATTGAAATTTTTTGAAAGTTCATAACCAATTCATGAAATTAACCCTTAAAATAACTATAGCTGAGATTTGACCTAAAGTGACAATTTTCTAAAAGAAATTTATGCAATTTTGAATGCAGCCACTGAATTTGAAGTAATTCTCAAATTTACACTAAATGGTAATGGCCAATAAATTTCAAGTTTTGTGCTTTGTAAATGTAAGTACTCAAAAAAGGTTTGAAAATACTCCTATATGACAGCAAACATATCTCTCACTATAAACTATCGCGAGATGACGAGCCAAACTATAACAAGTGATGAACTATTTGAATGTAGCTATGATGGTTTGTCTTACACGCAAAAAAGTGTGCATACATACACAAACAAAAGTTACTTCTGATTCATGCATACATCTATCTTTTATATAATAAAATAATTACATAATTTCGGAGTTTTTTTAATAAAACAATCTTAGTGAGAAAAAAAAAAATTGGGCTAATAGGAAAGCTCGATTTTGACACATAGACGAAATCAAGCAATATGATTGGCTAATAAAAAGTCAAAATTGAATTGATTTTGGTCAAACTTTAATAAATTTGGTGAAAAATTTGATTAAGGAAAAAAACACATAAAAATATAGGTGTCAAATTTATGAAAATAAAAACTTAGAAAAAGAGGAGGTAATTAATAAAACATTAGTAGTTGAATTTTAAATATATTATATGGAGTTAAGTGTAAAATTATAAATCTCTATGTTTTTTGATAACTTTGAACAATAAACAAATAAATCCTTACACTCTATATCCCCTACACTTTAATATGAACTTTGTTTAGAATTACATGAGTATTAGTATTGTTTTTAGACTCCCATCTATTAAACTTACAAAATTTTATAAATGTACGGATTGTTTTAAAATACGTTACCTACTTTTAAAATAAATATTATTTTTAAACTTTCATCTATTAAAATATCTTTTTACTATGTACGTTAAATATAAATAAGAACTCATGTTATCCTATTTAAAAGTTTAATATATACGTACACTGGTTATTAACGGTAATAAAAATATCAAATGGTAAGTACGAGTTATTGTGATATGAAATAAATATACGCGATTTTACTTATAACGACTCGTGTAATATTATTTAAAGTTTATATACGGATATCCGAAGAAACTTTTTAAAAAACTTTACGGAGTATATTTTAACTTCATCAACGCTAATTATGTGCTACTAAATTCGCACATTTTGTACAACATGATATCAATAGTTAAAGTTAAACAACAACATCAACCTCAAAATTAACATCTATGTCAGCTAAACAAAGTTAAATCTTTTATCCAATAAAATTTTTACAAAATATTAATTGATATTAATACATAATGAAAAACTCATGCATACTTATTAGTTATACTTATATCACAATTTTCACGGTTAAATTCTTATATGTCCATATAGTAAGCAAAACTTTTAAAATAGTTTTGATTTATGTGTAAACCCATGCTGTGATCAAAGAACCTTTGACCTAATAACATTATAAGACTACACGCTCGAGAATCCAATACAAGGTCGATGTCACGGTTATATTTACAATTTCTGCTAACTATTTTTCTTACTTTCGCACATATTGATGCTCTAACTTTTTAAAATATATACATAAGATTTTCTGTTTTTAAATGATAATACTATATAATTAAATTTTTTTGGAAAAACCTCGTGCGTGCACAGGTATTATAACTAGTTAATGCTACAATATTACAGTAATCGTCTATTGAAAAATAAAACAATTCCATAAGAAATATACTCTCACACACATATATATACTCTATCGTCATTTAAAAAACGCTTCGTGTTACATTTACTATCTTATAAAACAATGGTCGAGTACTTATTAACTCCATGATACTATCTACATTCATCATGAAAAATATATAATCAGAAAATATTAGTCGCGAGAAATTTTAGTTACAGAATACCTGCTGCCGCAATGCGCGGGTACTCTGCTAGTATTTAATGATGCATATATAGCAGTAATAGTACTTCTCTGCATTCGTTGTGTATGAAATTGAAAATCTTTCTGAGCATGGTCAAAAGAGAAAAAGACTTACATGTCAAAAGAGAAAAAGACTTACATGAATGTCCAATGCATCTTTAAATGTCTTGACGACCGTATCCATTGTGGGGCGCTCCTTTATGTTGTAACTAAGGCATTTACATGTAATTTCTTCAATCATACGGAAAGATGGACCGCCGATTTGGTCTCTTATATCAGGATCAATTATCGAGTGTAGCTTATTATGATAGTAGTGTTGGACCATCATAGTGAGACTATTTTGTATACAGTCTCCATCTTTACGCTCTCTCTCCCAAGCCTCCGTGTCAGTCAATATCATGAATAATAGCACACCGAAGGAGTAGATATCCGATTCTACCTTGAGGAAGCCAGTTTCTAAGTAAACGGGATCCGTGTAAAGATTCATGTTGATGCCATTTTTAACAGGTTTATAGACCTGCTTACATGGCTGATTACCGGGGATTAATTCTGAAATTTCAAAACCACATATTTTGGCTTTCAAATTGTCATCTAAGAATATGTTGCTGTACGTGAAAGATCCATGTATTACTGTACCGTGCTGCCCAAGACCAGAGTGGAGATAATTTAGTCCTCTTGCTACATCCATGAAAATCTCCAGACGATGTTGCCACGTTAAGCAACTCATCTTATCCGGGTCACTGAAATAATCATCAATGCTGCCATTGACAGGATTATACCCGTAAACAATAATCATTTCTTCGCCTTCATCACAATAACCAATGAAAGGAATGATGTTTTCATGATTCAAGATGGAAATGAGTTTGAGCTCGTTAAGGAACTCCGTCTTTCGATGAAATATCTTGAAGGCAGCAGTGAGATTTTCCCAACTTTCAGAGAGCTGTCCTCTGTAAAGCCCACTATATGTACCAAGTGCGATCTTATTTTCGCTGTCGAATTCTTCAGTGGCCGACATGATCTCCTTCAGTGGAATTAGAAACTTTTTAAGGTCTGCGTCGGGAAACGACATTGTCTTTCTTTTTTTTTCTTTTTTTTTTCCTTTTTCTTTTTAGGTTTTATGCTTTTGGTAGTTGTGTGATTCCAGGGAATTGAAGTTTGCTCCTTAGGC